>JAHIAM010006016.1:0-33591 GCA_021605205.1 Aegilops longissima
GTGTCAAAACCGGCGGATCTCGGGTAGGGGTCCCGAACTGTGCGTCTAGGCGGATGGTAACAGGAGACAAGGGACACGATGTTTTACCCAGTTGGGCCCTCTTGATGGAGGTAAAACCCTCGTCCTGCTTGATTGATATTGATATTGTGGATGTTTACAAGAGTGGATCTACCACGAGATCAAGGAGGCTAAACCCTAGAAGCTAGCCTATGGTATGATTGTAAGGGTTGTTGTTGTTGAGTCCTACGGACTAGAGCCATCCGGTTTATATAGACACGGAGAGGGCTAGGGTTACATAGAGTCGGTTACAATGGTAGGAGATCTACATATCCGTATCGCCAAGCTTGCCTTCCACGCCAAGGAAAGTCCCATCCGGACACGGGCGAAGTCTTCAATCTTGTATCTTCATAGTCTTGGAGTCCGGTCGATGATGATAGTCCGGTGATGATAGTTCGGTGATGATGGTAGTCCGGCTATCCGGACACCCCTAATCGAGGACTCCTCGGTAGCCCCTGAACCAGGCTTCAATGGCGATAAGTCCGGTAGCGTATATTGCTTGGCATTGCAAAGCGGGTTCCTCCTCGAATGATAGAAGATTGTGAACACCGGGATAGTGTCGGCTCTGCAAAATAAATTCCACATTCCACCGTAGAGAGAATAATATATACACAAGTTCAATCTCTGGCGTTTTTTGTGGCATGACGTCACACCACTACCAAGCCATTACTTGAATTGTTTTTACTTTACCACCTCGGCGCATTTAGCGAAGCGGTTTCCTTAACACGTCTTGTCGAGCGAGATCGTGTTTCCCTTAATCGGGATTCTCATCAATACGGACGTGGGTAACCCAACGCGCCATTGATGGTGGCGCAGGAGATAAGCGAGTTTTACCGGGCGGTGGGGGCGCGTAGACTTCGCCCGCCCATATAAGGGATAAGATTCACCTTCTCACCTCGCCTTCTTCCTCCTTTGCTTATCCATCTCCTTTTTTCGAGCTCCAGCGCCCAAGTTCGCGCATCTCGTCTCAACCTTCTCCGACCATGTCGGGCGGGAGGTAAATGGTTGGCCTCCACCGTTAAGGAGGAGCACATCGCCAAACTTCTTGGCGCGGATACCTCTCCGGCGACATCGCGCACCGGCTGCCGACGAGGCAGCTCATCCCACCCAGGCCCCATGAGAGGTCGTTTTCTTCCCCACTTCCTCCATGGACTGGGCTTTCCACTTCACCCCTTTGTCAGGGGCTCATGTTCTACTACGGCCTGGATTTCCATGATCTGGCGCGAACTTCATCCTCAACATCTCGGCGTTTATCGTCGTGTGCGAGGCCTTCCTCTGCATCAGCCCCACTTGACTTGTGGCTCAAGACCTTCAATGTCAAGCGAAGGTAGTGAAGGGCACTCAAGCGGAGTCTTGGGCGCCATGTTGGGCAAGATGCCCAATGTCCTTTAGTTGAAGGGCCTTCGTGGAATCCGTCAAGGGTGGCAATCGGGGTGGTTCTATATCACCGAGCAGCGTGACCCTACATGGCGGCGGCCCCGAGTTCAGATCTGGTATCCCCGCAGCTCACCTCACAGAAGAAGGGCTTCTTTGTGGGGTAGTTGAGGAGGCAGCGGGACTCAAGCACTGTATCGAAGCTGGTGAAGAAGCTCGGGCTGGTTAACGTGGTCCAAGTCATGCTCGTCGCGGATTCTCCCATGCCAAGCGGGCATTCAATCTGTGGGAGTTCGATCCGGAACAGCACCGGCGCTGGCGGGCTCTTGACCTGACGTCTGAAGGCGCTGGAGGTGCTGTTCAAGGCGCGAAGCCCCGCATCCATGTTGAAGATCGCGGATTTCGCTCATGGCGCCAAGCCAGCGAGGTAAGTGATTCTACCCCTTCACGGGACACTTGCTTTTCATAGTTTGACTCTATCGGGTTTTAATTTCCCTTTTCCTTTGACAGGACTGGATGAGGAAGGCGGGCAGATTATCTGCCCGGCTCCTATGCGAAAATCCGATGGGCGCTTCGTCTAGCGAGGCTGCTGGTTCGGCACCGCTGCGTGGTGCGGAGAAGAAAACCAGAAGGAGGCCACGGGTGCTCGAAAGAGTTCCCGTTTTCAGGTGTCCAAGCGACTCGGGCGGACTCCTCCCAGCGAGGAGGAAGAGGACTCTCTCCGGAGGAGGAGAGAGGAGAGGAAGGCTTCCCCAGCAGGGGAGGCGAAGGGTCAGAGGAAGGACTATTCCCGGACAGCTCCGCCAACATCAACGTTGGCGAGGAAGAATGGCCTTCAAGGGCCAGGCCTCGGCGAGATCGTAAGTATCCGGTTCTGAATGATTTATAATTTCTTTTCTGCGTCACATAGTGTCATTACGATGCCGCATGCTGCTGTAGTCCGGCGGTGATGATCTCCCGCTTCATCGGCGGGTCGTTGGCTCCGTCGGATGTAGACTCCATCGACCGCCTCCACCCCTCGCGACACCGAGGGCGCGAGGTGGGATCCCAGAAGGACCCATCGGGAGGCTCGGGCGCCACAAAGGCGTCCTCCGGACTTTCGCGGACTCCATATCAGAACCCGCGGTGGTTCGAGTCGGCGGCAGCGGCCGCCGAGCGAAGGGCAAGACCGTGGCGCCGGCGGCTTCCGTCAACGGGCGCCGGGCAATTTGTTGGGCGCTGAGGCGCTTCCATCGAGGAAGAACACCGCACTATTATGAGTGCGGTGATTGAAAGTGCAGCTTCGCCAAGGCGGGCTGACCGAAGCCTGCGATAGCCTTCTATCGGGCTTTGAGGTAGAAGTTAAAAATATGCAATGTAATACCGCATAGACGGTAGCCCCGATGCTCGGTTCGGTGTTGGAAAGAAAAGCGGATGAGGATCTGAAAAAAAAAGATATCTGTGAGGTTGCTAAAAATTATGTCAATATGGGTTGCAGGCTGCTGCTGCTTGACCTCTGCCGCCTTGGCTGCGGAGGTCGGTGCTTTGAAGCAGGAGCTCGGCGGTCGAGCAAGAGCTCGGCGCGCCGAGAAGCAGCTCGGGACAAAGAAGGTGAGTAACACCACTTTGAACTTGTACCTTCTGAGAAAAGGATTTAGGTTGCAACAAAAATAACAAGGATAACATGGGTGCTGCGGGGCCCACGAGCGAGGTGGCGACCACGAAGGAGGCCGTGTCATGACGAGCATAATCTGACCCGCAGGCAGGCGAGGCGAGAAAAGCAAGAGGCGCGGGTGGCGGTGGTTCAGCAAGAGCTCCAGGCTCTCATGGAAAAGCATGAGAGTTTGGGCGTGACTCAAAGACTTCGAGTCGAGCTTGCCTCGGCTCTCGAAAGTGTAAAACTGCCAAGGCCGATGCCCATAAGTCCCTTGAGGAGATTGAGTTGATGAGGAAGATAGCGGCGGGTAAGGCATTTTTCATGCAAAGCAAGCATGTGAATGTAAATTCGTGTTACTTACCCGGTCGGAGCTCTCGAGGCGTTTGCAGATCTGCCTCATGGCGTGTCGATGCGCCGCATTCTACGAGCCGAGGAGGAGCTCAGCGGAGAAGGTCTTACGGTCTCGATATCTTTGAGGCCGGCCATCAGTGCCCCTAGCGACCAGTGAAGCAGCTGGTCGAGCTTCCTAAGGTGGCGAGCAGGCCATGAAGGGCCTCATAGTCCGGTTGTGGCTGGAGAGGCCATGCACAGGAGCTACCGGCCTCGTCTGACGGTTGGTGGATCGTGCCCCTGGGTGGAGGTTATCAAGCGCTCGCTTTGTATTGAAGGTGCTCGTCGGGCCCTTGCCAGCGCAAAGGTGCATTGGGGCAAGCTGGATGCGGAGAAGCTAATCAGCAGCGCCACCGGTGGGCAAGGAATATCGTCGCCGAAATGTACTATAAGACTGTCTGAAGGGTGCCATAAGATTGCGGATGAGTGCCCGAGGATGTAATTATTGAGTAAATTCGCAATGTGTTATCACATGCGCTGAAAACTTTGTTCATATCGCTAAGCAACGCTTGTTAATTTAAAATATTACCTTACATGCGGCCGTTTATTAAATCGAGAGATGGCAAGTCGTCGGCTTCAGCCCCCATGCCACAGTCTTTGGGGTGTTGGGATAAACTTGAGCACTCTTGTTCCCATTTTGGGTCCATCTAGGGGCGCTCAACACAGCGAACAAGGCAACGGACTTATAGTGCTTGAACACTCTCCTTAGCCATAGAATTCTATAATTTTAAATTTGGTGAAGCCCCTAGTATTCGGAGGACGAATTGAGGCGCTATCACGCCTTCATCGGACATTATCCGAACTTCGCTCGAGCGGCGTAGGTCTTTAAGGACCGAAAGGACCTCTCGAACAGCGACCAGTCTCTCGCCTTATCATGACAGTCAGTTTAGCTTTCTCCTTGAGGCGTTAACCCGGCTCAGCAGGCGCAATCGCGATGGTTCTCCAGTGCTACCTTAGCGATAGAGCGGGCGTAAGGTGCCAAACATGGGGCAGGCAAACCCAACTATTGACCCAAGACATGATTGGAGCGATTCATATAATGCTATAAGTTGAGGTGCCGCACTTGTGAAAGTGTTGGACTTTATCACACCATAATCACGGAGAACATAAGCCCTGGTGTATTTGGCGTACCAAAATGTCAGGTGCAACATGTAAATAAATAAATATATATATATATATATATATATATATATATATATATATATATATATATATATATATATATATATATATAGGGCAATTATAGGCAAAAAGTGCTGCATTTTATTAGAGAAGATATGCTATGAGTGCGGAATGATACAAATAGTGCGGAAAGCAAAGTTGGGCGAATTAAAGGCGTCTCCCTCGAGGGTAGGCAGCGGAATGTTGTATTTAACAAATTTAATGCTCGTGATGGAGACCACGAGTGTTAAATCGTGGCCTTTGTCCTTCCTGGCTGTTGCATCATGAGTTGGCGGGTTCGCGCGGACGAGTTCTGTATAAAAAAGAAAATAAAAGAAAAAAGCGACACACTTGGAGCCCTGGTGTGGTCGAACCGCACTCTGGGTCTGTTGTGGTTGTGCCTTTCCCCTATGCCCATGGTATCTCAAAGGCGTAATTATGTCTGTGGAGAGTTTGTCTTACAATTTTGCGAGGGCTGGGGTTGAGGCCGCATTACTCTGGCGATGCTCGGGCGTGCGGTGGTCTTGGTTGATGTTGCTCGGCGCGTTTGGCGTGTCCGGTCGTTTAACGGCGGACTCGAAATGCCTTAAAGGCTGCTCTGTACTTCTGCGCGCGAGCGCTGTATGTTCCTCCGTTCGGAGGGCGTTCCGTGTTTCCATTGACCGTGATGACTCCACGAGGGCTGGCATCTTGAGCTTAAGGTATGCATAATGCGGCACGCGTTGAATTTTCAAGCAGCGGTTCGTCCGAGCGAGCGTGATAGCCGCTGCTGAGCGGGACTATGTCGAAGATTAACTCCTCGCCGGAAATTATCCGGGATCGAAGACCACTTCGATGTAAGCGAGCTGTACAATTGGCCTCGACACTGGTATGGCGCCTTTGAAGGTTGTCTTTGTAGGTTTAATCCTTGAAGGGTCTATGCCCATCTTGCGCCTTTGTATCGATAAAGCAGGTTCAGAGCTCTGCCGCCGTCCATCGGGACTCGTGAGTGAAATCCATCGGCGATTGGGTCTAAAACCAATGCGGCGAATCCGCCATGGCGGATCTTGGTCGGATGGTCTCTTGATCGAAAGTGATCGGGCAAGAGGACCATGGGTTGAATTTTAGGCGGTGGCTCCATCAGCGTATCGTCCCTTAGTGCGCTTCCGCTCCCTCTTGGGAATATCGTTGCGTATATCATGTTTACCGTCCGAACTTGAGGGAATCCCTTTTGTCCTCTGTTGTTCGTGGCGGGTCTCTTCCTCGTCATCATTGTGTAGCCTTGTCACTGTTTTGGCGATTAATTTGCTGCCTGCTTGAATACCCAACAATCTCTGTTGGTGTGGTTAGCTGGCTTTTCGGGAGTTCCATGTATTTGTGAGGCGGTCGAGTATTCGGTCCAAATTGGGCCGGGCCGGAGTGGTTCTTTTGAATGGCTTCTTCCGTTGACGGGCTTGGAGCCTCGGAATCCGGCGTTGACTGCCGTATCCTCATTCTTGTCGCCGTTAATGCGGCGTTTGTTTTGTTTCGGCGCAACCTGCCATTGCGGTCCTTGGTATCCGGACTGCCGGCGTTTTTCTTTGAGGTTGTTCTGCGAGCTAGCCAGCTATCCTCTCCCGCCTGAAGCGGGTCATGAGTGATGTGAGGGCTGCCATGGATTTCGGCTTCTCTGTCCTAGGTGCGGGCCAGCCACTCGTCGCGGATGTTATGTTTGAAGGCAGCGAGGGCCTCTGCATCCGGACGGTCGGCGATTTGATTTTTCTTTGTTAGAACCGTGTCGAATTGCTGGCGATTAAATGCGGCTGCTGGATTATGTGGCTTAGGTCATCTGCGTCCGGTGGTCGCACATCGTGCCACAGAAGTTGTCGAGGAATGCGGCTTCGGTCTTCCAACATCAATTGACTCTGCGGGCAGGCTGTTAAGCCAATGCCGAGCTGGTCCTTTAAGCAAGCGGGAGATATTTGATGGCGTGAAGATCGTCGCGCGGGCCATATGTATATGGAGGAGATAATCCTCAATCAAACGCGGAGGTCTGTTGTGCCATCGTAGGATTCGATATTAGCGGGTTTAAACCCTTGAGGATTTGATGATCCATTACTTCGTCGGTGAAGCATAGTGGGTGTCTTGGCGCCTCTGTATTGAGCAATATCGCGGCGTAGCTCGAAGGCGTTATCTGCTGTGTTGGCCCGGCGGAGTAGTTGTATCCGTAGCGGCGGTATTCGTCGTGGGTCTTAGGGCATACGTGATCCATAGATAGATCTGGATTGTCTTGCCTTGTCCTCAATATATCCATAAGTCCGGCGCGTTCCCCGTGGCTTCATGCTTTTTGGCGATGCGAATGCGGTTTTAGTGGAGGCTTGCGCCTCTCTGTCGCTGACCACGAGGTGGTCGGTCGCCGTATTGTGCGCTGGTGATGCAGGTTTATGCGCTTCCTCCTCTAATCGGGGAGCAACTTGCGTTTTAGGTAACTTTTGGAGGCGTTGAGTTCATACTCTTGACGCGAGGACCTCGGTCCATCTGTCGGCGATGGGTCTTGATCAGCTTGAAGCTGTTGCTGCTTTTCTTTAGGCTGTTTGCCGTGGCCATTAGCCTGCGTCTGAAAGCGCTCTTGTTCGGCGGGATCCTCGAGGCACAGCGAATTAAATCGTCGTCGAGGCTTGCCTCGTCTCCGGAGGAGGTAAGTAATTGTCATCCTCGACCTCTTAAATCGCCGCCCTCTCGTGAGGGCTTGCTACTGCCTCCTCCTGCGCTGGATCGTCTTTGGAGGAGTTGTCTTCGGCACTTTACGGGGTGTTATTATCTCTGTGCGGAATCTCCATTCTTGCCGTGGCGGGATTTAAGCGGCGCCCGCTGCGTCGGCGCTTGGGCTGTTTCTTTAAGGAATCGGCCTCCGTTGCTTCTTCGCCGTCCCCATCTTTTGGGGTGTCCACCATGTATATGTCGTATGGCGAGGTGGTCTTCGGTGTCTGTAGGCCTTTGGTTCTTAGTAGTCTCGGCATCGTCGTCCATACCGTCGATGTCTTGGTCGTGGTCGAAATCGTCGGTTAAATCGTCGGCGGTGGCTCTGAAGTGGGTGGTGGGTGGGCTCTGAATTTCTTCGTCGTCGCGTCCCAACCATCCTGGCGTGGTTCGGCCAGGGCTCTCGGATAGCGAGAGATGCTTGATGAATTTATGATATCGCCCGAAGGCGAGTCTTTGAAAAGATGTCGCAGCGGTGAATTCCATGATCGGCGCCAATCGGATTATTGGCGGCGCGGGAGGTTGAGTCGGCGAGAGTCCGGCACCTCGAGTCATGAGCTTTATGCGGGACAAGGTAAGTGTTGGCTCCATCGCCGTAGAAGTTGCAGCTCGGCGGTGTCCAGCCATCCGTCCTCGATCCGGCGATCGGCTCCGGACTATGGGTCGGGCGGATTCGTGTCTGACCTCAAGGTGCTGTCCGGTGGCGAGTTAGGTCATGCCCATCGTGACAGCGGTGGCACGCTTCGGCTGTGGCTCAGATCCATCGAAGATCAAGTCCCCGCGGATATCGGCCGTGAAGTTTAGGCTTCAAACCTGACGGCGGCGAGGCGTAGCTTCGATCTGCTCGGATGGCCAAGTGAGTTGGCCCGCGATCGAAGCCGCCGAATCTGAAGATCTGTCCGGGAGAAAAGTCTCACCCAGGACTGCGTCGTTGTTGATTGAAGAGGCCATCAAGCCTATCGGTGGCGACGGAGGAACTCTCAATGAAAGCACCAATGTCGGTGTCAAAACCGGCGGATCTCGGGTAGGGGTCCCGAGCTGTGCGTCTAGGCGGATGGTAACGAGGAGACAAGGGACACGATGTTTTACCGAGTTGGGCCCTCTTGATGGAGGTAAAACCCTCGTCCTGCTTGATTGATATTGATATTGTGGATGTTTACAAGAGTGGATCTACCACGAGATCAAGGAGGCTAAACCCTAGAAGCTAGCCTATGGTATGATTGTAAGGGTTGTTGTTGTTGAGTCCTACGGACTAGAGCCATCCGGTTTATATAGACACGGAGAGGGCTAGGGTTACATAGAGTCGGTTACAATGGTAGGAGATCTACATATCCGTATCGCCAAGCTTGCCTTCCACGCCAAGGAAAGTCCCATCCGGACACGGGCGAAGTCTTCAATCTTGTATCTTCATAGTCTTGGAGTCCGGTCGATGATGATAGTCCGGTGATGATAGTTCGGTGATGATGGTAGTCCGGCTATCCGGACACCCCTAATCAGGACTCCCTCGTTGAATCTCAAGGGTTTTGCCGGAACCCGAAATCCGACATTTGGTGCACCAGGTAGGGGTGCGCCAGAGCTTTCCTTCCTTGATCTGCGCTTCGCCACCACCGCGCTTCGCCCCCATGGCAGGCGTCATGCTTCCGGCTCCGACGACTGGTGCCAGTGGCGGGGCCAGTGGGCTCTGAGCCTCGGCCCCCACCTTACGGCAGGTGCAGTGGCCGCCCAAGTTCAAGCCGGAGAGGCCACCACGCTACGACGGTGCGGCGGACCCGGTGGCTTTCCTGGTGGCGTACGAGGAGGCCGTCCTTAAGGCTGGGGACGACAACAAGGTCATGGCCAACTAGCTTCCCATGGCCCTTACCGGCGTGTCGCGTGCCTAGCTGCTCAACCTCCCCGGATCCACGGTGGCATCTTGGGAGGTTGTGTGGCCCCTTTGTGGCGTGCTTGCGGCGCCGGTGCCCAGCGATGAGCCCACCTCGGCGGCTCTGGCGCCACCCTCGGACCGCCACACCAAGCCGTTCTTCCGCCCATTAGCGCCACCTCCACGCGGCAGGGGGCTCCCCCGGGTTGGGCGGCGCCCAAGTCCGACCTAACCTTCGACTCGGGGGGATCACCCTGTCACCACTGTCGGCTCGGGCGTGCTCCCAATGCTCTGCACGCCCACCATCTGCAGCGTAGTTGTCACCAAGACCCTTATCGACGGCGGCGCCGGCCTCAACGTGCTCTCTGTGGAAGCTTTTAGCCTTCTTCACGTACCACTCGAGCGGCTTCGCCTTAGTAAGCCCTTCTCTAGAGTCGGCGGCGGCTCATCCAGTCCTCTGGGGCAGATCCGCCTGCCTGTGACCTTCGGCACTCGCGAAAACTACCGCACCGAGCTGATCAACTTCGACATCGCCCACATCGGCCTCCCGTACAACTCCATTCTTGGGTACCCGGCTCTGGCTCAGTTCATGGCGGCGACCCATCCGGCCTACAACCTCATGAAGATGCCTGGGAGCAAGGACGTCCTCACCGTAGTAGGAGATACCAAGGAGGCTCTGGTGGCACTCAAGCTTGCTCTCAAGACCGCCGCGACGGCGTAACCGGCCGACGCAGACACCTCGGGAATTAAGGAAGCCGCACCAACCAAGAAGAAGCAATTGTTCACTCAAGACCGGGCGGAAACCAAGCAGGTGGCGGCCGAGGAAGATGGGTCTCGGGGCCACCTTCACCATAGGTGCCAACCTCGACCCGATCAAGAGGAGGCCTTTGGTGAAGTTCTTGTCATAAACAAGGAAGTATTCGCTGGGAGCCGATCAGCTGATGCGGGTCCGAAGAGGAGTGATTGAGCACCACTTGAAGGTGTGCCCCAATGTACGTCATGTGAAGCAGAGGGCGCGGCGGCAGTCCATGGAGAAGCAGTCCTTCATCGTCCAAGAAACCCGCAAGATGGAGGCAGCAGGTTTCATTCGCGAGGTCCAGTACCCTGAATGGTTGGCAAACCTAGTCGTTGTGCCCAAGAAAGGCGGAAAGGAGCGCATGTGTGTCGACTTCACCAACCTCAACAAGGCCTGCCCCCAAGATCTGTTCCCGCTTCCTTGCATCGACCAGATCGTCGACTCCACTGCCGAGTGCGACCTGCTGTGCTTGCTGGATGCGTTTTCAGGATACCGCCAGATCAAGACGGTGGTAGAAGATGTCAAGAAGACGGCCTTCCTGACCCCATGCGGGGTATACTGCTACACTTGCATGTCGTTCAGGCTGCGCAACATGGTAGCGACCTTCCAGCGGTGGTGCAAATCACCACAGGTCGGCTCGGGAGGAGCTGAAGCCTACTCGACGACATTGTGGTGAAGTCTCGGGGCGAGAACCTTAATTCAGGACTGGAGGAGACCTTTGAAAGCCTGCGCCGGGTGGACTTGTGGCTCAACCGAATCGTGTTGGTGTCCCTTACGGCGAGGCTGCTGGGTTTGTCGTGTCCCTGAGAGGATCGAGGCCAACCCAGAGAAGGTCAAGGCAATCAAAGACATGAGTCCACCACAAACCCTTAAGGAGATGCAGGAGCTTGCCGGTCGCATGACTGCCTTGGGGCGCTTCATCTCCAAGCCGGGAGAGCGCGCCCTACCATTCTTCAAGCTGATGAAGAAGAAGGGCCCATTCAAGTGGACCCCGAAGGTCTACCAAGCGTTTCAAGACCTCAAGAGATACCTGACCAGCCCTCCAGTGATGGTGGCACCCCGACCTCTCGAGCCCATGGTGTTGTACCTTGCCGCCACCCCTTACTCCATGATGCCGCTCTGGTGGCGGTCAGGGGAGGCCGGGTCGAGGATCGTCGCGCCAAGCCGCTCCTCAGTAGAGGCGCAAGACCCGAAGGGCACCCATGAGGAACTCTTGGCGGCGTCGACAAGGACCGGGCTCAGCAAGACGGCGCACTTGGGCCTGCGGAGGCCCCAACGAGCGACCAGGCTTTGGGGGCTTTGATACGTCTCCAACGTATCTACTTTTCCAAACACTTATGCCCTTGTTTTGGACTCTAACTTGCATGATTTGAATGAAACTAACCGGTTGGCGCTGTTTTATTGAGAACTGCCATGATGTTGTTTTATGTGTAGAAAAGAAAAGTTGTCGGAATGTCTTGGAAATCCACGAAGGCACTTTTGGAATTTATAAGAGTTTTGGCGAAAGAATTAATGCCGGGGTCCACACCTGTCCACGAGGCAGGCGCCCCCAGAAGCGTGACCTCGTATCTCGTGGGCCCTGGACCTCCTCGACCTCAACTCCAACTCCATATATTCCGTCTCGGGAGAAAAAAATCAGAGAAAGTTTCATCGCGTTTCACGACGGAGACGCCGCCAAGCCCTAATCTCTCTCGGGAGGCTGATCTGGAGTCCGTTCGGGGCTCCGGAGAGAGATTCGTCGCCGTCATCATCATCAACCATCCTCCATCGCCAATTTCATGATGCTCACCGCCGTGCGTGAGTAATTCCATCGTAGGCTTGCTGGGCGGTGATGGGTTGGATGAGATTTACCATGTAATCAAGTTAGTTTTGTTTGGGTTTGATCCCAAGTATCCACTATGTTACGAGATTGATGTTGCTATGACTTTGCTATGCAATGCTTGTCACTAGGGCCGAGTGCCATGATTTCAGATCTGAACCTATTACGTTTTCATGAATATATGTGTGTTCTTGATCCTATCTTGCAAGTCTATAGTCACCTATTATGTGTTATGATCCGACAACCCCGTAGTGACAATAATCGGGATACTTCTCGGTGATGACCGTAGTTTGAGGAGTTCATGTATTCACTATGTGCTAATGCTTGGTCGGTTCTCTATTAAAGGAGGCCTTAATATCCCTTAGTTTCGCTAGGACCCTGCTTCCACGGGAGGGTAGGACAAAAGACATCATACAAGTTCTTTTCCATAAGCATTATGACTATTCTGAATACATGCCTACATTACATTGATGAATTGGAGCTAGTTTTATATCACCCTATGTTATAACTATTTCATGAGGAATCGCATCCGGCATAATTATCCATCACTGATCCATTGCCTCTGAGCTTTTCACATATTGTTCTTCGCTTATTTACTTTTACATTTGCTCTTGTTACAACTACTACAAAAACCCAAAAACATTTATCTTTACTTTTGCTCTGTTACCTTTATTATCATACCACTACGCTACTAAACACTTTGCTGCGAGATACTAAGTTATCCAGGTGTGGTTGAATTGATAACTCAACTGCTAATACTCAAGAATATTCTTTGGCTCCTTGTGTTGAATCAATAAATTTGGGTTGAATACTCTACCCTCGAAAGCTATTGCGATCCCCTATACTTGTGGGTTATCAAGACTAATTTACGGCACCGTTGCGGGGAGCATAGCTCTATTCTCGAGTCACTTGGGATTTATATCATTGATCACTATGAAGAACTTGAAAGACTCTAAGACCCAAGATTTTCCCTCAACTACGAGGGAGGTAAGGAAGCGCCATCTAGCTCGCACTAGATTCTCCTTCCGTTATTTGTAGGCTTGCGACACATAAACCTGCTCTGCTATGAATTACGATATATGCATGTTATTGATGATGCCATACGCTATGCATGATGAAACTACTTACATGCGTGATACTACTTTGCCATTAGGTGAATTTCTTGATGAACAACTTGCTAGAGTGAGGGGAATGAAATTACTGAAGATCCTATTCTTGATGATAGTGATGATGAAGGTTCCCCAATGATTATGTATTACTGTTGTTCCTAAGGGTTATGTTATGAATGAAAAAGCTGCTATGGAAATCCTTGCTTGCAATGATAGAAATGATCTTAAGAAATTATTAGCTAAATGGAAGCAGCAGTCTCTTAATGCTAGAATGAAACCCGATCCTGCTTTTGCTACTTCACCTATCCGTGTTACTGATAAAGATTATGAATTCTCTGTTGATCCTGATATTATTACTTTAGTTGAATCTGATCCTTTTTATGGCCTTGAATCCAAAACTGTTGTGGCACATCTTACCCAGTTGAATGATATAGCCACCTTGTTTACTAATGATGAGAAGTCTCGCTATTTATATATCCTTAAGATATTTCCGTTCTCATTAAAGGGTAATGCTAAGACTTGGTATAATTCTCTTGCTCCTGGTTGTGTGCGTAGTCCCTAGGATATGATTTATTACTTCTCTGTTAAATATTTCCCTGCTCATAAGAAACAAGCTGCCTTGCGGGAAATATATAATTTTGTGCAAATCAAAGAAGAGAGTCTCCCACAAGCTTGGGGAGGCTTCTTTAATTATAATGCTTTGCTGATCATCCTCTTAAGAAAAATGAAATACTTGATATCTTTTACAATGGACTAACCGATGCTTCCAAGGACTACTTGGATAGTTGTGCTGGTTGTGTTTTCGAGGAAAGAACGATCGTGAAGCTGAAATACTATTGAATAATATGTTGACTAATGAAAATAATTGGACTCTTCTGAGCCAGTTCTGAAGTAATTCTGAACCAATGGAGCCAACTCCTGAGTCTATTCCTAAACCCTCCGAAGAAGAGGTGTTTTATTTCTCAGTCTGAAGATATGCAAGAGGCAAAGAAATCAATGAAAAAAAAGGTATTAAAGCTGAAGATGTTAAAATTTACCTCCTATTGAAGAAATACATGGTCTTAATTTACGCTTTGAAGAACCACATTGTCTTGATAACCCGACACGGTAGTAAAGGTAAATTCTCTCTATAGATATGATAAAGTTGAAATACCCTCTACTAAATTTCATAGCCCATGCTTAGATGAATTTGATGACTTTATGGCTAGACAAGAAAGTTTTAATGCTTATGTTGGTAGAGAGTTAAAGAATAATGCTTTCGAGATAGGATGAGCGTTGGTGATAATCGGCTAGAGTTAAAGATGAACTTCACAGCGTTAGCAAATATGCTTCTATGGTTGCTACCCAAGCGAGCAAGTACTTAAAGCTCAAAATGATTTGCTTGATGAATTAAATAATAAAAATGACTTTCTGTTAGAGTGGCTACTAGAACTGGTAGAATGACTCAGGAACCTTTGTATCTGAAGGCCACCCTAAGAGAATCGAGCAAGATTCTCGGAGAAATAATTTAGAGGCACCTAGTTCTTCTAAAAGAAGAAGAAGAAAAAGCGATAGAACTTTGCATGCTTCTAGTGAACCTCTGTAGACACACACGAGAATCCCAATGATATTTCTATTTTTATCTGAAACTCAATCGGTGATGAACATGAACCTAGTGATAATGTTAATGATAATGTTCATGTTGATGCTCAACCTAGCAAAGATAATGATGTAGAGATTGAACCTCTGTTGATCTTGATAACCCACAATCAAAGAATCAACGTTATGATAAGAGATTTTGTTGCTAGGAAGCATGGTAAAGAAAGAGAACCATGGGTTGAAACCCATGCCCTTTCCTCCTAAACCATCCAAGTCAAAGGATGATGAGGATTTTGGCGCTTTGCTGAAATGATTAGACCTATTTTCTTACGTATCGCTTAAGCGATATGCTTAAAGTAAATCCTTATGCTAAGTATATGAAGGATATCATTAAAAACAAAAGAAAGATCGGAAGCTGAAATTTCCACCATGCTTGCTAATTACACTTTTAAGGGTGGAATACCAAAGAAACTTGGAGATCCGGGTGTTCCAACTATACCATGCTCTATTAAAAGAAATTATGTTAGAACTGCTTTATGTGATCTTGGAGCGGTGTTAGTGTTATGCCTCTCTCTTTATATCATAGACTTGAATTGAATAAGTTGACACCTCTGAATTATCTTTGCAAATGGTGATAAATCAAGCTGCTATACTGTCGGTATTTGTGAGGATGTACTGTTGTGGTTGCAAATGTCACTATTTTAACGGACTTTGTTATTCTTGATATTCCGAGGGCGATAGTATGTCTATTATCCTTGGTAGACCTTTTCTTAATACTGCAGGGGCTGTTATTGATTGCAACAAAGGCAATGTCACTTTTCATGTTAATGGTAATGAGCATACGGTACACTTTCAGAAACAATCTCAAGTCCATAGCATCAATTCTATTGAAAAAGTTCCAACTATTATTTTTGGAGGTTTTGAATTTCCTCTCCCTCTGTCAAGAAAAAGTATGATATTCTTATTGTTGGGGATTTTCATATCCCGTTGAGGTAACTTAGTGTTATTGAAATTTCTCGGTTCCGTGTTACTCGGAATGAGTTTGTTAACAAGACTTGATCAACCTTGTTAGTGGGTTCATTTGATGATCACGAGATGGATGAAACTAGAAGGCACAACCTACATACCCTCTTTTTACTTTCTGTTATTTAGAATAAATAAAGCAAAAATAGTATTATCCGTCATTTTTCTGAATTATCCGTGCATTAAAAATAGTCCGAAAATAAAAGTGCTCCAAATGCCCTGCAAACTTAGTATGATATTTTCTAGAATATTTGAGGATTTTAGGCCTTTGAAAATCTCTGCAGGAGGGCAAGCACACAGCCACGAGAGGAGGCGCCCCACAGTGAGGCGCGCCCTTTGTCTCGTGGGCCCCTGGTGGCTCCCCTCCACTTATGCCAGCACCCACACAATTCATCTTCTACCCAAAAAAGTCCCCATCCAGCTCAAGTGCGAGTTCTAGTTCGTTTTGCTGCAATTTTCGATCTCTTAGCTCAAAGCTCCATTCGCAAAACTGCTTTGGGAGATTGTTTCTTTGTATGTGACTCCTCCATTGGTCCAATTAGTTTTTTTCTAGTGCTTTATTCATTGCGAATTTTTGCTGCATAGGTGACCATGTTCTTGAGCTTGCATGATAAAATTTTGAGGTCCCAAACAATTCCAATGCATGATATAGACTCTAGGCACTTGTAGGAGTAGTTGCTATCAATCTTGTTTAGTTTTATTCACTTTTATTTTGAAGTTAGTAAAATTTCAGAAATTTTCAGAAAATGTTAAGTAGGCTTTTAAAGGCTCTTCTAGCCAAAGCTCTCAGGAAAAACAAGCCAAAGAGAAGGAAAAAAAGCCAAGTATAATCTTCCTCGCTTAGCGGAAGTACGGTCGTGCAAATCGCCATGTGAGGATTTTTTGAAAGAAGCCGGAATTCATGAAGACTTTTATGCTTTAATCGAGACTGCAAGCCTCATCGGTTTCATGAACGACCGAATCGATCAGTATCTCTTACTCACCAATACTTTTGTGCAAAACTTTTATTATTATCCTAAGAAATCACAGCCTGCAGTATCATTTCATTTATATGATGAATTCAAAGAAATGTCTTTACGCCATTTTTGCGCGGTATGTAGGATACCTTATGAGGGAGAATTAGATGAACCCCATCGTGAAGATGTGGGTGGCTTTGTTAATACTATTGCTGTAGAGGAGCCAAAGAAGGGCTCAAGTGAAGGTCTCTAGCATACACTTTCTGTTTCGCTAGTTTGCCATATTTGCTAGTAGATGCTGCTTGGTCATGGAAATAGTGGAAATTTGGCGTTCGGATATTATTATTCTTCAACATGCTTTGGTAGGAGACAATACTTTTAGTATGGGTGCCGTCATTGCTAAGCAGCTATACAGAATCATACAAAAGGCCCCATATTTGGAGGTATCTATCTTGCGTCTTCTTGAACATTTTGAGATACCCATTAGGCACCATGAGGAGGAGGAGACAAAATTACCTCCTCACATTTTAGATTACAAAGAGCATGGTAGCACACAAGTTTATTATTGACAGCGAAGAGAAGATGCTCTTGTATAAACTTAGATTCAATAAAAACACTTTGAGATTATTATTTTGCCTGCGCCTTTGTTGTTTGATTTACTTGCGAGAAAATTTTCTTGTCACACGGAATCAATGAACAATCATCGAGCTCAAGCTTTTACTCGAACACGAACTGAGCGGAACTGGCTGGACCCTTATCGTGCATCATCATCGGTGGGATCCGAGATGACCAACCAGTGGTATCTGATTACACCTCCCATTACACGGGAGAGTAGCGGCGGTCCTTGGTACTAGACCAACAGGCCAAAAGCCTAAGCTTGGGGAATCGTATTTCTCACCGACTTTACATTCATGTTCACACGCTAGTCGTCGGTGCTCATACTCTTTCATTGTATTATCCATGCTAGTTTAATTTTCTTTTCTAGTTTTCTTCTTGTGTGTTTGATAAACCTTAAGAAAAACCAAAAAATTAGTTAGTTTAATTTCCATGCTTGTAGTAAAATTAAAATGAAAACCCAAAAGATTTCTCGTTCTTCTTTTACTTGTTGGGAGCTTTCCGTGTAAATAGTTTTATTTTCTTTTCTTTCTTTTTGGGGTGAAGACTATATTGAAAATGTTTAGTGGCTCTCATATGCATGATTGTTATTTAATTTAGAGCCCATATACTTGTCTTCTCTCTTGAGTTGAATGCTAGCAGATTCAGCTTAGTCAATGCCGTGCACTCTTATTATTATACACATCGTTCGGTTGATGCGAGTGAAAGGCAATAATGACGATATATGATGGACTTATTGGGATGAGAAAAGCTGGTATGAACTCGACCTCTCTTGTTTTGTAAATATGATGAGTTCATCGTTTCGAGTCGACTTATTATGAAGTAAACATATTTGCAATGACATTTAGAGATTATAGTTGCTTGTGCCATGCTTGATTAGCTATGAGTTATAATGGTTTACCTTGCGTGCCAACATGCTATTAGAATGATTATGATGTGGTATGATGGGATGGTATCCTCCTTTGAATGAATTGAGTGACTCGACTTGGCACATGTTCACGCATATAGTTGAAACAAATCAACATAGCCTTCACGATATTTATGTTCATGGTAGATTATATCCTACTCATGTTTGTTCTCGGTGTGAATTAATTTTAATGCATGTTTCATTGTTGTCGCTCTCTCGATTAAGTCGCTTCCGGTCTTTTGCTAGCCTTCACTTGTACTAAGCGGGAATACTTGCTTGTGCATCAAACTCCTTAAACCCCAAAGTTGTTCCATATGAGTCCACTATACCTTCCTATATCACGGTATTTACTGCCGTTCCAAGTAAATTTGTATGTGCCAAACTCCAAACCTTCAAATGAAATTTTGTTTTGTATGCTCGAGTATCTCATGTTTCAACTAGGGCTGCCTATATCTTCCATGCTAGGTGGGTTATTCTCAAGAGGAGTGGACTCCGCTCCTCATTCACGAAAAGGGCGATGCAGGGATGCCCAGTCCATGATCCAAAAGATCAAAGCAAATCAAAATAATTAAACAAAACTCCCCAGGGCTATTTTATGTTGGAGGCACTTTCGTTGTTTGAGCAAGCCATGGATTGATGCTTTTGGTGGTTGGGGGAGTATAAACCTTTACCATTCTGTTTGGGAACTGCCTATAATGCATGTAGTACGGAAGATACAGCCATCTCATAGTTCTTGCGTTGACAGCGAAAGTATGCCGCTCAAAATGTTATTCAATCTCTATTTTACAATCGAGCTCTAGCACCTCTACAAATCCCTGCTTCCCTCTGCGAAGGGCTATCTATTTACTTTTATGTTGAGTCATCATCCCTTCTTATTAAAAGCACGCGCTGGAGAGCACACTATCATTTGCATTCATTACTATTGGTTTATATTGGGTATGACTTGACTGGATCTCTTTTACCATGAATTACAATGTTTAGTCAGTCCTTGATCTTTAAAGGTGCTCTGCATTTATGTTTTGCGGTCTCAGAAAGGGCTAGCGAGATACCATTTTGTTATATCATGTTATGATTATTTTGAGAAAGTGTTGTCATCCGAGTTTTATTACTGTGGCTCGCTAGCTGATTATGTTATTGATATGAGTAATTGTGAGACCTATGTGTTATTGTGAGTATGGTTAGTTCTTAATATTTGCTGAAACTTGAATCTGGCTTTTCATGTTACAACAACAAGAACAAGCGAGTTTGTAAAAGTTTTCTTTATCACTTTCAGTTTATCAACTGAATTGCTTGAGGACAAGCAAGGTTTAAGCTTGGGGAGTTGATCGTCTCCAGCGTATCTACTTTTCAAACACTTTTGCCCTTGTTTTGGACTCTAACTTGCATGATTTGAATGAAACTAACCGGATGGCGTTGTTTTCAGTGAACGCCATGATGTTGTTTTATGTGTAGAAAAGAAAGTTCTCGGAATGTCACAGAAATCACGAAGGCACTTTTTGGAATTTATAAAATTTTTGGCGAAAGAATTAATGCCGGGGGTCCACAGACATCCACGAGACAGGCGCCCCAGGCGTGGCCTCTATCTCGTGGGCCCCTGGACCTCCTCCGACCTCAACTCCAACTCCATATATTCCGTCTCGGGGAGAAAAAATCAGAGAAAGTTTCATCGCGTTTCACGACGGAGCCGCCGCCAAGCCTAATCTCTCTCGGGAGGCTGATCTGGAGTCCGTTCGGGGCTCGGAGAGAGATTCGTCGCGTCATCATCATCAACCATCCTCCATCACCAATTTCATGATGCTCACCGCCGTGCGTGAGTAATTCCATCGTAGGCTTGCTGGGCGGTGATGGGTTGGATGAGATTTACCATGTAATCAAGTTAGTTTTGTTAGGGTTTGATCCTAGTATCCACTATGTTACGAGATTGATGTTGCTATGACTTTGCTATGATTAATGCTTGTCACTAGGGCCGAGTGCCATGATTTCAGATCTGAACCTATTATGTTTTCATGAATATATGTGTGTTCTTGATCCTATCTTGCAAGTCTATAGTCACCTATTATGTGTTATGATCCGACAACCCAAGTGACAATAATCGGGATACTTCTCGGTGATGACCGTAGTTTGAGGAGTTCATGTATTCACTATGTGCTAATGCTTTGGTCGGTTCTCTATTAAAGGAGGCCTTAATATCCCTTAGTTTCCGCTAGGACCCGCTTCCACGGGAGGGTAGGACAAAAGGCGTCATACAAGTTCTTTTCCATAAGCCGCATTATGACTATTTACGGAATACATGCCTACATTACATTGATGAATTGGAGCTAGTTTTATATCACCCTATGTTATAACTATTGCATGAGGAATCGCATCCGGCATAATTATCCATCACGATCCATTGCCTACAAGCTTTTCACATATTGTTCTTAGCTTATTTACTTTTCCGTTGCTCTTGTTACAACTACTACAAAACCCAAAACATTTATCTTTACTTTTGCTACCGTTACATTTATTATCATACCACTTTTGCTACTAAACACTTTGCTGCAGATACTAAGTTATCCAGGTGTGGTTGAATTGACAACTCAACTGCTAATACTCAAGAATATTCTTGGGCTCCCCTTGTGTCGAATCAATAAATTTGGGTTGAATACTCTACCGTTGAAAGCTGTTGCGATCCCCTATACTTGTGGGTTATCAGGCTTCGTCATCTCAGGAGGTGCCCCAACCTCCGGAAGCCGTGAGCCTCGTCAATGCACCCGCCCTCGTCGAGCACCCTATGTATTTTGTCAGCATGGTGTTGCGAGACGCGAGGGCACGGTGCCCCATGCCTTAGAAGCTCCTGCTCGCGCTCTTGGTGGTCTCGCGTAAGCTGCGGCACTACTTTCAAGGTCACCCCATCAAGGTCGTCTCGGCCTACCCGTTGGAGAGGGTGCTTAGGAGCCCCGACTCCGCCAGGAGAGTCGCTGAGTGGAACATCGAGCTGCAGGCATTTCAGTTGGAGTTCAGCACAACCAGGGTCATCAAGGGAGCCGTGCTCGCTGATTTCGTGGCAGAATGGACGGATGCTCCGGGGCTTGAAGAAGGCGAGGATCGGTCCCTCTCACCGGGGAGTGAAGCGCCAGACGGCTGGGTTATGTATTTCGATGGCACCTTTGTGCGCCCGAAGCGCTGAGGCTGGAGTAGTGCTCATCTCACCCTCGGGACAAGCTTTACTCGCCATGTAGCTCTGCTTCGGCAGAGGCGAGAAGTTCTCCAACAATATAGCAGAGTACAAAGGCCTCATAGCTGGTCTCAAGGCTACGGTGGCCCTGTGGGTGAAGCATCTCACCATCAAGGGCGACTCGCAGCTCCTCGTCAACTTCTCCAACAAGGTATATGAGCCGAAGGACAGACACATGGAGGCTTAACTCGCGGAGGTACGCAAGATGGAGAAGCAGTTCTTGGGCCTGGAATTGCAGCACGTTCCCCGTTGCACCAACAAATAAGCCGACGACATCTCCAGGAGAGCATCCAAGCGGTTACCCCAAGAGCCTGGTGAGAGTCCGGATTAGGGGGTGTCGGATAGCGGACTATGACCTTTGGCGGACTCTGGACTATGAAGATACAAGATTGAAGACTTCGTCCCGTGTCCGGATGGGACTTTCCTTGGCGTGGAAGGAAAGCTTGGCGTCTGAATATGTAGATCGCCTACCATTGTAACCGACTTCTGTGTAACCCTAACCCTCTTGGTGCCTATATAAAGCGGAGGGTTTTAGTCCGTGGGGCGAACAACAATCATACCATAGGCTAGCTTCTAGGGTTTAGCCTCTCGATCTCGTGGTAGATCTACTCTTGTACTACCCATATCATCAATATTAATCAAGCGGGGTAGGTTTTACCTCCATCGAGAGGGCGAACACAGGTAAAAACATCGTGTCCCTTGTCTCCTGTTACCATCCGCCTAGGCGCACGATTCGGGACCCCCTACCGAGATCCGCGGTTTGACACCGACATTGGTGCTTTCATTGAGAGTTCCTCTGTAGCCGTCGCCGTCGGGAAGGATGCCTCATCTCGTCTTTAAAAGGCGGCCTTTGTTGCTAAATAAGCTTTGGTTGTCGGCCAAACTCTCGGCTAAGCGGTTTTCTTATGACCGCTGTTCGGCCGCCAGCGTAAGCGATGACTTCTCGGGTCATCGAAAGCAATCTTCACGTTAGCTCGGAACTCACAAGCGGTTAGATCGATGGAGCTCTCTTCCTTAAGCGAGCTCTTGGATCGCATCGCCCCATCTAGAGTCGCTTCTGGACTATGATCAGATTGGGCTAAACCCGATCGAGAGATAACTCTCCCGGGTTACCCTGCGTTGCTGTGGTAGAGGAACAATCTGGCGACCCTTCTTCTATCTTAAGGACTAGCTTCGTCCGGTTCGATCCTCCATGCGGTTCCGCGGAGGAGGGCGTCCTCAAGCCACGAACCTAAAGTCGGGGCAGCGGGCTAGATTCATTGGACAACATCCAGAATCCAAGCTTCCAAGTTCGAAGCTCCTTGGCCCTTAAGTCTCAGATCGGGCGAGGTTCGCATTTAATTCCACCGCCCACCCAAACATAGGCGACCTATTCCAAATTCAGCAGAGCCATGAAAGCGATACACCATTCTGGGCGATTCCTCCTGGTTATGGACAGGATAAAGGACTGCCACGAGGAGGGCAGATCTCATTCTTCTGCAATAATTGCACGGACAACGGGATCCTCAATGCTATAAGTCGCCGTGACATTACACGCCTTGCCGACTTGGCGTCCATAGTATGAAAGTACTGTGCGATGGAAAGCGCCTGGAAAACCGAAGCAAGATTTTGGGACAGTCCGGTCTTGAATACAACCCCAGTCCGAAATAAAAGGGTGCATCATCGCCAGGCACCTGGGTTAAATACCAAAAAAGCAAAAACCCTCTATAGGGCATGGAACCGTACTGGAGGGATGGCTCAATGGACCCTGTAAAATTCATAGTATAGAGGGCGCCACTCCAACTCATAGCCTTAGAGCATGTTGGATACTACGGCAGGTGGCCAAAAGTGGCGAAGAGCTTCTAGCTCTAGGGCACCAGCCCAGGGATACCAGTATGGTATTAACAGTCTTCAATACTTTTGCATCAAATAATATGCGGAAATGAACACTCCGTATCCTTGCAGAAGTCTACCAAGTAGCAACAATAAACCCATGGGTGACATGGCTATTACCTTTAATGCCGGTGGCGAACCTAAATTCGAACAGCCGAGCACCGGCCGCATTGGTCCTCGGTCGATAGTGGGCGACTTTCACCTTACCAAGGTACTCATGGGACGGTGGCAGCGGATTGAACCTCATTCTGAAGAAACCCTCGAAAAATGGAAATAGGTGGAGCCGCATTGAGCGAAGCAGCACAACATTTAGAGGAATAATCCCTAGTCGGGAAGCCTGTTGTCTGGAAAAATCACCTTTGGATGTGGTGTTGACACGCCCGGATAATTACAGGTCCGAGGAGGTCACGTTCCAAGTGGCCTCGTTCAGCAGCGGATACCACGCTCTATTAGGCGAGAGGCATTCAGAATTTTTCAACCTATACCCCATTATGGGTACATGAAGCTCAAAATGCGGGCCCAGCGGAATCATCACTCTTGCTAGTGACCGGACATAGCACTCAGCGCCAAAAATAAGATAGCCGCATACTTGGCCCTTGAGGCACTATCCAAAGCCCTAGCGGTGAGGAACTCCTGCGCTGCGCTCCACGGTGAATAGGACGATGTGATACTCGATAAGAGATCCAAGTCCACCTCCTTTAAACCAGCGGATGAAATAGTCAAATTCCAAGTCCATCCAACGGACCCTACAAAAACGGCCTCCATCGGGGCACAATTGAATCGATATAGGCGCTGCACTAAGAGAATTCCTCTGCGAAAATTGGGACATTTTGCACGGCACCCTTCGGACATGCCGGGAATCCCGCCCGGCTGGCGAGCACAGCCTAAACATCCTAAAGGATTCAAGCGGTCAAGCAGGCTCTTGGCGTTTCTCCGAACCCAAGAGAGAGGCCATGGGAGAGGAGCTAGCCAAACTATTGGAGGCGGATTCATCGGAGATATAAAACATCGGATGGCTAGCAAACCTGGTGATGGTACCAAGAAGGACAAATCCACGGTGCCTGTCGTCGATTTCAAGGACCTCAACAAGGCTTGCCCAAAGGATCCCTTCCCCTCCCCGCATCGATCAAATTATCGGCGCTACCATGGTTTACAATTCATTGTGCTTCCTCGCGCATACTCGGCTACCACCAAATTAAGATGGCAGAGCTGACCAAGCCATAGCGGCATTCATCACTCCATACGGCCAATTCTGCTTCAACACAATGCCCTTGGGCTCAAAAAGCGCTTGGCGCAACATATCGGCGCATGATTCAAACATGTCGGCAAACCAGATCGGCAAAAGCAGTGGAGGCATCGTGAGCGATGTGGTGCGTCAAAAGCAAGCATGTCGAAACTCTAGTAGATCACTTGCAGCTCACATTCGATAATCTCCGAACATATGACATCAAGCTCAACCGGAAAAATGCATTTTGGTACCAGCGGAAAGCTCTTGGGCTACATTGTATCCGGTAGAGGAATTGAAGCAAACCCAGCCAAGATCGAGCTCTGTCACAATTGGATATCCCAAAGACCTCAAACAAATATAAAAATTGATTTGGATGCGTGGCGGCTCTAAGCCGCTTTATCTCCGTTTGGGAGAAAAGGCATTACCCTTTATCGCCTCCTCCGGCCTTTTGAACACTTTGAGTGGGCGGATGCATGCGGCTGGACTCAAAGAAATAAAATCCATATTGGCAACAAACCCGGTCTGGCGCGCCCAACATGGGCGAACCAATGCTATATATATCGCGGCAACTCATCAAGTTGTAAGCGCGGTGCTTTCGTTGTCGAGCGAGAGCGGACGGAACACAAGTTCCCCTTCAAAACCAGTTTACTACGTGTCCCTTGTCCTAACTCCATGCAAGTCACGGTACTGCATTATCAAAAGATAGCGTCTGTTGTGTTTATAGCATCCGGAAGCTGCGACTCTACTTTCAAGAGTGTTCTATAACGGTAGCCTCAAAGTACCTCTTAACGACATTATAAACAACCCGCGGCGACGGGCGGATGCCCAATGGGCCATTGAGCTCCTCCGTTCGACATAACCTATAAGCCACGGCGAGCTATTAATCGCAAGTTTTGGCCGACTTAAATGGCGAATGGACAAAGCGAACTCCTAAAATCGGCGCATATTCAACTGGATAATGCGCCTTGACAGCTCCAAAATGTTGGCTGGCACAGGAGCTGGCATCGTTACGGCGTCCCCAGCCGGAGACCAGTTCAATCGTATTCTAAATAATGTATCGGACTCCAACAACGCGGCGAATCTGAGGCCCTTCTACATGGTCTCCGGATGGCGGTCTCCATGGGCATTCAACGCCTAGAGGTCTTGTGAGGATTGAACCTCGCGATATCCCAAATAAATGGAGACTTTGATGCCAGGATCCGAAAATGCGCAACTTATCGCAATGCCGTCCTAAAAATGTCAGCTCGGTTTGAGGGGCTCGAATTTCACCATATAGCCGGGATAACAACCGGTAGCAGGCGTGTTGGAGCGCATCGGTGCAAAGCGATGCGTCCCCCAACATCTTCCTAGAGAGGCTGTTCAAGACATTACGTATTATGGGAGGAGAGTCCGGAAATAACAACCCGGACCCAACCGCACTGCCCCACACCAAACATTACAGCGAGTTGGTGGTTACGCCAGCGAAATAACACCCTTAGCCCACATAATAATGGCAGTCATTGCCCATGGACCGAACCATTCCTAGCCTACCTAACAGGCAGGAACTTCCGAGGACCAAAAGCGAGGCCCGCTGCATAGTGCGGTGATCTAAAGCCTATAAGGTCCATGAGGAGAGCTTTATAAGAAAAGCACAACCGGAGTCCTTCAAAGGTGTATCTCCGAAGAGGAAGGCGGAATCTTGGCTGAAATTCATAGCCGGACTCGGCGGGCACCACGCCGCAGCACTGGGCCCTTGTAGGCAAGGCCTTCCGTACAGGATTTTATTGGCGACGGCCGAGGCGGATCTCGGGACTTAGTCCAGCGATCGTCGGATGACAGCTCTTTGCTAATCAAAGCCACATGCCACCCACCACCCTCAAAACTATAGCCATCACACGGCCCTTATTAGTGCAGGGGCTTGACATGGTTGGACCCCTTAAAGGGGAACCCCCAAGCAAAAATACCTACTAGTCATGGTGGATAAATTCACCAAATGGATAGAGGCCAAGCCTATTAAGGCGGCGAATCCGGACGGTGATAGACTTCATATCGGGGTGCATTACACCATTACGGTGTCCCCACAGCATCATCAACGATAGCGGCCGCGAACTTTACGGCCGACAAGGTCAAACTCTGGTGCAAAAACATGGGCATCAAGCTCGACTACGCTTGGTCTATCACCCTCAAACTAACGGTCAAATCAGCCGGTTGGGTTACAGCGAGACCCTCTGGGTTCGAACAACTTTGGGGTGCGGAGATCCCGCCCTCTACCTACCTGCACCTAAATCGCCTCGCTAGGATCTAAACTATGAAGGAACAACACAAGAGACATAGGGTTTATACTGGTTGGGCCACCATTGTGGTGTAACACCCTACTCCGGTGTGTGGTGTGGTGGATTGCCTCTTGGGCGATGATGAACAATACAAGGAAGAACAGCCTCGCGAGTACATTCTTGGCTGGTCTGATGAACTGCTAGGGGAGTTGAGTCGCTCTCTCTCTCTGATTCAAGATGCCTCTACCCTGTGGGTGGCTAGTCCTATTTATAGGCAAGGCCTGGGCCTCTTCCCAAATATTGGCGGGAAGGCGCCAACAATTAGCCATTTGAAGGGAACATCTAGTACACTTATCGACTAAAGTTGGTCCTCGCTTTGTCAAAGGCTCTGGTGGTGGCCTTGGCTTGGGCTCCACGATGACTTCCTTCCTGCCGTTCACGGCGGTCTTGGTCTTGTTGCACGAAGCGGATGCCTTTGCTTGATATTCTCGCTGCGCTTGCCCCCTTTGCACCAAAGAGGAAGGAGGACCTGCTGCGGGTGGCGCCCGCCTAGCACCCTTGGTCGTCATGGCTTGCGTCATGGGCACCTCGTGAGTACCCGCCTTGATCTCTCCGCCTCCTCATGAGCCAGCTGTGAGGCCGTGCTTGAGAAGCTTCTGTTGTCCGCCCGCAGAGGCTTGGCCCTCGCGAGGTCTTGAGCTCGTCTTGATGAAGATGGGCCTCTTTGGCCACCCCTTGAAACCACGCCGCGGGCGCGAGCGAGCAAGTCAGGTACCCCGTTCCCGAGCGCCGGCAGTAGCCCTCGGGCCCAAAGCGGCGCCCGGACTTGGCTGAGTAGAGAAGCGAAGGGCAAGTCGCGAAGTGCCGCATGAGCCCCTAACAACCTGACCTCGGGCACCGCGTGGCGGTTGATTGGACGTGGGCGCCTTAGCAGCTGCTGCGAATCGACAAAAAGCGGCATCTGTCTAGGCTTTGCCTCCTTTGCCTCCTCGGTCATTGCCCGATCCCTTTCTTGCGCCTTTCCTTCCTGCCTCACGAAATCTCGGATCTACTTTGACGCGTGCCCTAGCAAGACATGGCGCCTCGCGAGACCCAGCCAGACTTGGTACTCACCCGCCTTGGACTACTTGAGCGTGTCCGAGTAGGGCCTTGCCGGAGTGCGCCGGATGGTGGCGGCGCAAGGCATCGGCAGGCGAGAGGTGCTCAAGGTCGGCTCCGCCCTTCTCGAGGCCAAGGGATCACCTTCTATCCGCTCTTCGTGGCGCCATTGCTGCCCGGTCTGGTGCCTCCCTTTTACGAGTTCTTCTTCTCTGTCCCCGCCATTACAAACTGCATGCTCTGCACCTCCACCCCAACTTTGTTCTTCTTACGGCGATCTTAGCCTACTATTATGAGGCTCATGTTGGGGTGCAGCCCTCGATGGCCTTGCTGCCAATACTTCTACCTCGGGACCTCTCGCGGTCCCATCTCCAGCGTCTGTGAGCTTTATCGCGTATGGCACCTCAGCGCCATCTCGAAGCCGGGAAGAGGATTGAGGCTTCAGGAGCAAGTGGGTCATGGTAGATCTTGGCGCATCCACCCTCGGCTGATTCTTCCCACGGAGCACCACGACCTCCGGCGATTGGTCTCGCGAGGAACTCGTGGATCCCATGTGGCGGTCTTGGAGAAGATGAGCGTGGATCGTGGCGGGCAACATGGCGGCGACAAAGCTGACGGTGCGTCGCTCTGAGGAGTTCTGGAGCACCAGGTGGCCCGCTTCGTCGATGCTCGCTTCGGTGTGGAGGCCCCCGAACCCCGCAATCTTGGCGATGAAGATCGGCGCGGTCCTCAATCTTTGGTCGGGGAGGCGTGGCGGTGGAGGCGCTCCGTACCCTGTTCGCCGAGGCGATTGGGAGCGGGCGGTGGATTCCATGCCCGTCTTCAATGGGGGCGGGCCCGTGCAGCGGAGGTTCGAGACGTGGCCCAACAGCAGTGAATGTGTCCTCTGGCGACCCCGGCAAAGAGGAGGAAGAAGGAGGCGGGAGGAGGGGCTGACTCGGCGGCCGGCCAGGGAGTCGAGCGCCCCCCCGGCGCGGGTCAGCGCTCTTCGCCTCTTGCCCGGCGGCAGCGAGGATGGCGATGAGTGGGGCGGCGAGCTTGCCCCGATCGAAGAAGGACGGGTGTCTGGTCCCAGCAGGTCTGCCCGGCTCGAGGTGATCTGCGAGATGTGCCTCCTGCCCGGGCCTCTTGAGGCTGATCCTGCAGCCAGCTCTCGGGCTTCAAGTATGGCGGAGGTTGCTCGAGCTCATGACGATGACCCGATAAGTGCTTGATTCTTGTTTTATTCCTTGCTTTGTTCTTTGAGGCTTGATATCTGTATCTCTTGGCTAGGTGGCGCTGCTGTGAAGAAGCTGAAGGAGCTCTGAGGCTCCATCAGGCGGTGCCTTCGCCCTTGAAAAGAAAGCGGCAACAAGACCGGGCCTCCCCCCCGTTCATCCTCCAGAGGCCTAGGGGAGCTAGGCTGGGGCAAGCTCAGCCCCCATGGCCAGTGACTCGAGGTGTCCTTGCTGATGCCTTGCCACGGCTGTTGGGGCATGGCCAGGTCCCGTCTCGAGATCTTTGTGGTTCGCTGCCGTCCTCTCCTCCTACTCCACCTCTGTTGTCTCTCCGACTCCTCCTTTGTCTGGATCGTCTTGCTGCTGAATTGGACCATTTGTGGCAAGATCTTCAGGCGCCGACCCTCTCTTGGTGGCAGGCGCTTGGAGCTGAGCCTCTGGCTGGATTCGCTCGGCGCCGATTTGGCGGCACTTGTTCAGGCCTCGGCGGACTGCGGCGAGGAGAAGCGAGCCGTCCTTGGGGCGAAGGCTGCTCATGGCCGCCTTGGGGAGGTGGCCGATGTGCGAGGTCGCTGCAAGGCCTGGAGAAGCGAGCTGCGGGGCTTGCGTGACCAGCTTGCCAAGGAGGCCAGCGTTAAGCCAAGAAGGAGGAAGACATGAAGGCTCATGGCCGTCAGGACCGGGGCGCCAAGCAACAAAGCGCCGTGACCGCTGGGTCTTATTGGAGCGGGGAGTTGGAGGTGAAGAGGTCGATTGGGCGGCAAGCGCCCGGTCCTCGCCGAGACGCGAGGCCTTCAGCGGAGATGGAGGTGAAGGCTCGCACCTTCTTTGAGGTCGCTTCTGACGGGGCCTGAAAAAGCCCGGCGGCGGTGCGAGGGCGGCCCTGCCAAGCTGCTTCCCTTCGATCTGCGCTCTTGAAGATGTCACCCTTGGCCTTGGCCGCCGGTGAGGCGGCGCGTGTCTGACTTGTGGCGCCCGGCCAGCGTCCTTCCTACATACGTCTACCTTCGCGATTCCTCGTCGACCTCGATAGCTTCTTTGGAGCCAGTGACGGCCGAGCTTGCCGCTGCCGCTGCTTTGAGGCCGTGAAGGGTCGTCGGAGCTCTCTTTGGAGAAGTTCCGGGCCTTGACAACAAGCGAGCGGCGCTGCAGTCACGAGGCTTCCGCGGCCGAACCCGCTCAGCGCAGCTCCGTCGTCGACAAGTGACTCCTTTGTGGCTCTTGCTCTGCTTTCAGCTCCTGCAACATGCATCGTGCCTCGGGGAGGCATTTAAACTTGCGTTTGGTGTCGTGATAACAGTTATGGACTATAATATTTGCTTTTAAATTCCTTGAGATTTGCGCTTTTCCTTCCTACTTGCTAATGTTCTCTGGTGAGCCGGCCGCGCTCTCTCGGCCGCCATTAGCCCGACCCGAAACTAGGGGCGGGACCAAGGAGTGAGGGGCTACGTGACAAGTTAGGCTCTGAGTCGCGATGCTCGGGAGTCCCCTTGGTGCCTGAGCAGCAAGTAGGGAGGTGAGATGTGTGGGTGAATCTACCATTCTATGTTGGCGAGCCCGGCCCGCGCATACCTCAACCGCCGTTAGCCTTTGGAACTAAGGGTGAGGGGCTACGTGACCAGTTAGGCTCTGAGTCGCGATGCTTAGGAGTCCCCTTGGCGCTCAAGCAGCCTTCATACCTTGGCTCCGCTCGGGGAGGGGCGTCTGACGAACCAGGCCGAGGGGCTGGCTGGAGTGGCGTGCGTGTCTGGCGTGACCAGGCGTGGCCCGTGCCTAGCCCCTCGTGTGGCTCTCCGAGGGGCGTTGCGATGAGGCGGACATTGAGCTCTGGGCTCCACGAGGTTGATGCGGCCGGGGCCACCCTCGGTTGTTTATCACCGGCGTGGAGCATAAGCGCTTCCGTATGTGTCTGGGCATAGCCGCTCCTCGGCGGTGTCGTCGGCCAGTAGCGGAGCATGGTGCTTCCACAGTGCGTGGGAGGGGCTCCCCTCGGGAGGAGCCCAGGCGTGTACAGCCCCCCACGACACGTCGTGGCTGGCAGTGGGGCTGACAGGTGTATCGGCACCCGTGAGCCAGCGCGGGACTCATGGGGCCCCTACCTCCAAGGCGGGTTGCGCTGGCTTTGAGCCTTAACTTGTGATGTGTTCTGGAAATTTGGTTGAATCTTTGGCGCTCGTCCTCGGGTCCCGGCCGTCGGCGGGTCTCGGCCGTCGCTGGTATGCCGGTCGCGATGCCGTGGACAAGGCGGTGAGGGCTGGAGAGCGATAGGAGCCCATAGTCGCGATGCTCGGTACCCCCTTTAGCGTGCAAGCGGCCGACATGAAGGAAGAAGGGTGCCGCGGACGGGCATCAAATAACAATCATGATGGGTCGAGCATGACCGAAATAAGCATAAGAGGGTACATGCAGCTGGGTGCGGCCCGGCGACTTGGGGATGATGCAGCCGAGGCGCCCCGATAAAGTAAGCTAGAAACATGAAGTAAAGGGATACCGCCGCGAGGGGCGGACCCAGCGGCACAGGAATGATGCAGCCCTAAAGGCGCTCCCGGCTGGAAATGAAACTTGAAGGATGTCACGATAGCGTTGAAGGCGAAGGATGTTGAAGTAAGCGGACGTCGTGGGCTGCGGAGCCGATTTTCATGAGCCCCGGCCCGGGAGCCTCGGGAGGCTCGGGAGGCGTGAGTGGCTCCTCATGGACCATCTCCATCTCCGCCCGGGACTGAGCGCTGGCCTCTTGAGCCTCGGGATGCTCCCCATGGGCGCTGGCGCATGGCGGCCGCGTTCGGCCGCCCGTGGGGCATCTGACGTGGCTGTGGGGTGGACCATCGCGGCGCCCAGCGTGAGGGCGAAGTGCTCTGAGGCGGCTCGGTTGAGCCCTGGTATGTCGATCACGGATCAGAGCCCACCATCCTCGCTGGATGGGGAGCTGCGGCGGAGTGGCGGCTGCCACTCATGACTCTTGACTCCTGTAGCTCCTCGTGATCTGGCGGCGAACTCCTGAAGGTTTGGCCCTCCTTGCCTCGCTCCTTCACTGAGGAAGCGTGCTTTGAAACACGCCTCCAAGTGGTGCCCAAGCGCCTCCCTCGTGACCTTAAGGTCGGTGGCCCTCCGGGAGGGCCCCGAGCCTGCTTGAGGAGCCCAGGCGCGCCTTCCTATCTTGACGGGAGGAGGTGCCCCTGAGCAGTAGCGGACCTGTGGGGCCTGCCTCTGAGGTCGGGCTGGCGATGTCTTCTTCTTCTTGGGAGGCGGTCTCGGGGAGCCTCACGCTCCTGCGATCTGGGTCATCAAGTGATGCGGCTTGAAAAGCTCGCTCCAGGGAGCACACGCGTCTCTTTCTTCACAAAACCTTTGTGATGACTCCGCCCTTCTGGCATCTTGAGGGCGTTGGCCGTGATGAGTCCGGCCATGAACTTAGCGAGCTGGGTACCGGGATGGCGTTGTATGGCGGCGAATGTGGCGACGCCGAAGTCGATGAGCTCGGTCTTGGTAGTTGTCGCGCCCGAAGGTGACGAGGAGAGCAGACCTGCTCGTCAGAACCGTGGAGCCATCGGTGACTCGGAGAAAAGGCTTGGTTGGCTGAAGCTGATTGTAAGGCACTTGGAGATTGTTGAATGTCTCTCTGAACGGGACATTGAGCCTGCTCCGCCGTCGATGAGGGTCTGGTGACTTGCATGTTTGCTGATGATTGGGGAACAAAGCATCGGGAGGACTTCGTTTGTGGCCGCGCACTTGCTGATCCCCAGGCTGAACATGATGGCGCCGCTGACCACGAGAGAGGCGTGGCTTGAGCTTGGGGAGGACTGCATTCGCCAGCGGGCGAACTGCTGGCGAAGATCGTTGAGAGGCTGGGGCAGGCTCCGCCCGGGATGCAGCGATCGCGGCTCCTGAAGCCCCAGTCCCTCGTCGATGATGGTCCTCGTTTCTCCTTGGCAGCGGCGGCGGAGGAAGGGCCTGCGTTTCCTTGCGGGTGATCCTCGAGGCTGATCCCTCGGCCTTCCTCGCCAAGGCTGATCCTGTCAGGCGATCCTCGCGAGGTCGGTCCGCCACCCTTGGCGAGGCCCGCAGTCTTCCCAGCGTCTGTGTTTCTTCCTCCTCCTCGACCGTAGCCTCGTCGTTGTGGTGGGGCATCGACCGATCCTCCTTCTCTTGCGGCTCGGAGCTCTTGACATTCGTTGGTGTTGTGGGTGTGGAGGTCGTGGTACACCGATACCGGCTGCCCTTGGAAGACTCGGGCTGATCTACGCCTCGCTTGGTATGCAGTTACGCGCGAGCACGGCAGCCCCTTGCGCTTCACGTCCTTGGCCTTGGACTTCTTCTCTTACGGGTCTGCGGTGGCAGCTCGAGGAGGAAAGGCGTCCTTCCTCAGCCTGGCGCGCCCAGTAGCCAAGTTGAACAGCTCAAGGAAGTGCAAAGATCTTCATGCATCGCCAGCTCCTCCTTCATCTTGGCGTCACGCACACCATCGGAGAAAGCTGAGATGATGGCCTCCTCGGTCACCTTAGGAATCTTGAGGCGTGCATTGTTGAAGCCTTTGGATGTACTTCTGCGAGGTCTCCACAGTTCTTGCTTGATCTGGCGCATATCGCTCCGCCCGGGGAGGCGGTCGCGAGTACCTTGGAAGTTGGCGATGAAGTGGGTGCACATCTTGTCGGGAGGAGATCATGGCGGGAGCGAGGTTCGAGGAGCAGTGCGGGCCCGTCCTTGAGT
>JAHIAM010006017.1:0-48105 GCA_021605205.1 Aegilops longissima
TCATCGCCAGCACTGGGTCAAATACCAAAAGCAAAAACCCTCTATAGGGCATGGAACCATCTTTGGAGGGATGGCTCAATGGACCCTATAAAATTCATAATCTGAGGGCGCCACTCCAACTCATAGCCTTAGAGCATGTTGGATACTACGACGGTGGCCAAAAGTGGCGAAGAGCTTCTAGCTCTAGAGCACCAGCCGAGGATACCGGTATGGTATTAACAGTCTTGAGACTTTCACATCAAATAATATCTGAAGCGAACACTCCGTAGCCTTGCGAAGTCTACCAAGTAGCAACAATAAACCCATGGGTGACACGGCTATTACCTTTAATGCCGGTGGCGAACCTAAATTCGAACAGCCCGAGCACCGGCCGCATTGGTCCTCGGTTTGATAGTGGGCGACTTTCGCCTTACCAAGGTACTCATGGGCGGTGGCAGCGGATTGAACCTCATTTACGAGAAACCCTCCGAAAAATGGAAATAGGCTGGAGCCGCATCGGCGAAGCAGCACAACCTTTAGAGGAATAATCCCGATCGGGAAGCCTGTTGTCTGGGAAAAATCACCTTTGGATGTGGTGTTCGCACGCCGGATAATTACAGGTCCGAGGAGGTCACGTTCCAAGTGGCCCGTTTCAGCGGATACCACGCTCTATTAGGGCGGGAGGCATTCACAATTTTTCAAGCCATACCCCATTATGGGTACATGAAGCTCAAAATTCCCGGGCCCAACGGAATCATCACTCTTGCTAGTGACCCGGACATAGCACTCCGCGCCGAAAATAAGACAGCCCCACTGGCCGTTGAGGCACTATCCGAAGCCCTAGCGGCCGAGGAACTCACTGCGCTGCGCTCCACGGTGAATAGGGACGATGTGATACTCGATAAGAGATCCAAGTCCACCTCCTTCAAACCAGCGGACGAAATAGTCAAATTCCAAGTCCATCCAACGGACCCTACAAAAACGGCCTCCATCGGGGCACAATTAAATCCTGATGTAGACGCCGCACTAAGAGAATTCCTGTGCGAAAATTGGGACATTTTTGCCTGTCACCCTTCAGACATGCCAGGAATCCCACGCCGGCTGGCCGAGCACAGCCTAAACATCCTAAAAGGGTTCCAGCCAGTCAAACAGGCTCTTCGGCGTTTCTCCGAACCCAAGAGACAGGCCATGGGAGAGGAGCTAGCCAAACTATTGGAGGCCGGATTCATCAGAGATATAAAACATCCGGACTAGCTAGCAAACCTGGTGATGGTACCAAAGAAGGACAAATCCTGGCGCCTATGCATCGATTTCAAGGACCTCAACAAGGCTTGCCCAAAGGATCCCTTCCCCCTCCCCCGCATCGATCAAATCATCGACGCTACCGCAAGACACGATTCATTGTGTTTCCTCGACGCATACTCCGGCTACCACCAAATTAAAATGGCGAGCGACCAAGCCATAGCGGCATTCATCACTCCATACGGCCCATTCTGCTTCAACACAATGCCCTTCGGGCTCAAAAACGCCGGCGCAACATATCAGCGCATGATTCAGACATGTCTGGGAAACCAAACCGGCAAAACAGTGGAGGCATATGTAGACGATGTGGCCGTCAAAAGCAAGCATGTCGAAACTCTAGTAAACGACTTGAGGCTCACATTCGATAATCTCCGAACATATTACATCAAGCTCAACCCGGAAAAATGCGTTTTCGGCGTACCAGCCGGAAAGCTCTTGGGCTTCATCGTATCCGGTAGAGGAATTGAAGCAAACCCAGCCAAGATCTGAGCTCTGTCACAATTGGATATCCCAAAAGACCTCAAACAAATACAAAAATTGACTGGATGCGTGGCAGCTCTAAGCCGCTTTATCTCCCGTTTGGGAGAAAAGGCATTCCCCCTTTATCGCCTCCTCCGACGCACCGAACACTTTGAGTGGATGGATGCATACGGCGGACTCGAAGAAATAAAAGCCATATTGGCAACAAATCCGGTCGGGCGCGCCCAACATGGGCGAACCAATGCTATTATACATCGCGGCAACTCATCAAGTTGTAAGCGCGGTGCTCGTTGTCGAGCGAAGCGGACGGACACAAGTTCCCCTTCAAAACCAGTTTACTCGTGTCCCTTGTCCTAACTCCATGCAAGTCACGGTACCGCATTATCAAAAGATAGCGACGTGGTGTTTATGGCATCCGGAAGCTGCGACACTACTTTCAAGAGTGTTCAATAACGATGGCCTCGAAGTACCCTTAACGACATTATAAACAACCGCGACGCGACGGGCCGGATTGCCAAATGGGCCATTGAGCTCCTCCCGTTCGACATAACCTATAAGCCACGGAGAGCTATTAAGTCGCAAGTTTTGGCCGACTTCATCGCCGAATGGACCGAAGCCGAACTCCCTAAAGAGTACGGCGCATATTCCAACTGGATAATGCACTTCGATGGCTCCAAAATGTTGGCTGGCCTAGGAGCTGGCGTCGTTCTGACGTCCCCAACCGGAGATACAGTTCAATACGTACTCCATTTCATACTCCAGATAATGTATACGGACTCCAACAACGCAGCCGAATACGAGGCCCTTCTACATGGTCTATGGATGGCAGTCTCCATAGGCATTCAACGCCTAGAGGTGCGCGGGGATTCGAACCTTGCGATATCCCAAATAAATGGAGACTTTGATGCCAAGGATCCAAAAATGGCAGCCTATCGCAATGCCGTCCTAAAAATGTCAGCTCGGTTCGAGGGGCTCGAATTTCACCATATAGCCCGGGATAACAACCAGGCAACAGAGCGTGTTGGCACGCATCGGTATAAGCGATGCTGTCCCCCCCAACATCTTCCTAGAGGCTGTTCAATCCATCCGTATTATGGGAGGAGAGTCCGGAAATAACAACCCGGACCCAACCCTTGCCCCACACGAACATTTCGACCTTTGTTGGTGGTTCTACCAATGAAATAACACCCTCATTACGTAATAATGGCAGTCATTGCCCGTGGATAGAACCATTCCTAGCCTACCTAACCAGGCAGGAACTTCCGAGGACCAAAACGAGGCCTGCTGCATAGTGCGGCGATCTAAAGCCTATAAAGTCCATGAGGGAGAGCTTTATAAGAAAAGCATAACCGGAGTCCTTTAAAGGTGTATCTCCAAAGAGGAAGGGCGGAATCTTCTGGCTGAAATTCATGCCGGACTCGGCGGGCACCACGCCGCCCTTGTAGGCAAGGCCTTCCGTACAGGATTTTATTGGTCGACGGCCCGGGCAGATGCTCAGGACTTAGTCCAACGATGCGTCGGATGCCAGCTCTTTGCTAATCAAAGCCACATGCCACCCACCGCCCTCAAAACTATACCCATCACCTGGCCCTTGGCAGTGCAGGGCTTGACATGGTCGGACCCCTTAAAGGGGGAACCCACAAGCAAAAATACCTACTGGTCATGGTGGATAAATTCACCAAATGGATAGAGGCCAAGCCTGTCAAGACGACCGAATCCGGACTGGTGATAGACTTCACATCAGGGGTCGTACACCGTTACGGTGTCCCCCACAACATCATCACTGATAACGACACGAACTTTACGGCCGACGAGGTCAAACTCTGGTGCAAAAACATGGGCATTAAGCTCGACTACGCTTTAGTCTATAACCCTCAAACTAATGGTCAAGTCGAGCAAGCAAATGGTCTAATTATGAGCGGCATCAAACCCAGATTAGTGCGGTCCCTCAAGGAATCTAACACGCACTAGGTAGAGGAGCTCGACTCCGTACTCTGGGGGCTGCGGACCACTCCGAATCGCACGACCGGATTCACACCATTCTTTATGGTATACGGCGCAGAGGTAGTTCTGCCCTGCGACATAATTCATGACTCACCTCGCGTGCGCATGTATGAAGAAAGAAAAGCCAAGCTCGATCGGCAGGACAGCTTGGACGCCTTGGAGGAGGAGCGTGACGTAGCAAAAGCCCGTTCCGCATTCTATCAACAGCAGGCTCGAAGATATCAAAGCAAAGAAGTACGGGCCAAAACTTACAATGTTGGCGAGCTAGTTCTCGCTGCGGACAAGAAAAGGACAAACTCAAGCCCAAATGGGAAGGTCCCTTTATCATCGACCAAGTCCTGACCGGTGGAGCATACCGTCTGCGAGATGCATCGGACAACCGACTCGAGCCGAACCCATGGAACGCAGCCCGTCTCCGAAGATTCTACGCCTAGCGCCGGATTCTGAGTTCGTCTCCTTCTTCTGTCCATATTTTACATTCTAGCTGTCTTCTATTTTTCTCCTTCTCCCTCCTTTTTGTTGGGGAACGTAGTAATTTCAAAAAATTTCCTACGCACACGCAAGATCATGGTGATGCATAGCAACGAGAGGGGAGAGTTTTGTCTCGTACCCTCGTGAGACCGAAGCGAAGCGATCTGGCGTAGAGGAAGTAGTCGACGTTCTCCTCGCGATCCAACCGATCCCAGCGCCGTTACTCCGGCGCCTCGAGTTCTTGACACACGACAGCTCGGTGGCGCTCCTCGAGCTCCGATCCAGCAAAGCTCCGGGGAGAGAGTTCCGTCGGCCTGACGGCGTGGTGGCGATCTTGATGTTCTACCGGCGGGGCTTCGCCTAAGCACCGCTTCTGATATGACCGAGGTGGAATATGGTGGAGGGGCACCGACACGGCTAAGGCGATCTCAAGGATCAACTTGTGTGTTCTAGGGTGCCCCTGCCCCGTATATAAAGGAGCAAGGGGAGGGCGGCCGGCCCTAGGAGGCGCGCCAAGGAGGGGGGAGTCCTCCTCCTAGTGGGAGTAGGACTCCCTTTCCTAGTCCAACTAGGAAGGAGGAAGGGGAAGGAAAGAGAGAGAGGGAGAGGGAAAGGGGCGCGCCCCCTTCCTTGTCCTATTCGGACTCCCCATGGGGGCGCCACCTCCTGGTGCGGCCTCTCTCTCCCCTCTTGGCCCAATAAGGCCCATTACTTCCCGGGGGTTCGGTAACCTCCGGCACTCCGATTTTCTCCGAAACTTTGGAACCTTTCCGGTGTCCGAATATAGCCGTCAATATATCAATCTTTATGTCTCGACCATTTGAGACTCCTCGTCATGTCCGTGATCACATCCGGGACTCGAACTCCTTGGTACATCCAAATACACAAACTCATAATATAACCGTCCATGAAACCTTAAGCGTGCGGACCCTACGGTTCGAGAACAATGTAGACATGACCGAGACACGTCTCGGTCAATAACCAATAGCGGGACCTGGATGCCCATATTGGCTCCTACATATTCTCGAAGATCTTTATCGGTCAGACCGCATAACAACATCGTTGTTCCTTTGTCATCGGTATGTTACTTGCCGAGATTCGATCGTCGGTATCCAATACCTAGTTCAATATCGTTACTGGCAAGTCTCTTTACTCGTTCTCATCATCTCACAGCTAACTCATTAGTTGTAATGCTTGCAAGGCTTAGTGATGTGCATTACCGAGAGGGCCCAGAGATACCTCTCCGACAATCGGAGTGACAAATCCTAATCTCAAATCGCCAACTCAACATCGCCTTTGGAGACACTGTAGTACTCCTTTATAATCACCCGATTCACGTTGTGACGTTTGGTAGTACCAAAGTGTTCCTCCGATGGCGGAGTTGCATAATCTCATAGTTATAGGAACATGTATAAGTCATGGATAAAAGCAATAGCAACATACTAAGCGATGGTGCTAAGCTAATGGAATGGGTCAAGTCAATCACATCATTCTCCTAATGATGTGATCCCGTTAATCAAATGACAACTCATGTCTATGGCTAGGAAACATAACCATCTTTGATTCACGAGCTAGTCAAGTAGAGGCATACTAGTGACACTATGTTTGTCTATGTATTCACACATGTATTACGTTTCCGGTTAATACAATTCTAGCATGAATAATAAACATTTATCATGAAATAAGGAAATAAATAATAACTTTATTATTGCCTCTAGGGCATATTTCCTTGAGTCTCCCACTTGCACTAGAGTCAATAATCTAGTTCACATCGCCATGTGATTTAACAGCAATAGTTCACATCACCATGTGATTAACACCCATAGTTCACATCGATATGTGATCAACACCCAAAGGGTTTACTAGAGTCATAATCTAGTTCACATCGCTATGTGATTAACACCCAAAGAGTACTAAGGTATGATCATGTTTTGCTTGTGAGATAATTTTAGTCAGCGGGTCTTTCACATTCAGATCCGTTATGTATTTTGCAATTTTCTATGTCTACAATGCTCTTGCATGAGCTACTCTAGCTAATTGCTCCCACTTTCAATATGTATCTAGATCGAGACTTAGAGTCATCGGATCGGTGTCAAAACTTGCATCGGCGTAACCCTTTACGGCCGAACCTTTTGTCACTTCCATAATCGAGAAACATATCCTTATTCCACTAAGGATAATTTTGACCGCTGTCGATGATCTACTCCTAGATCACTATTGTACTCCCTTGCCAAACTCAGTGTAGGGTATACAATAGATCTGGTACACAGCATGGCATACTTTATAGAACCTATGGCCAAGGCATAGGGAATGACTTTCATTCTCTTTCTATCTTCTGCCGTGGTCGGGTTTTGAGTCTTACTCATTTTCACACCTTGTAACACAGGCAAGAACTCTTTCTTTGACCGTTCCATTTTGAACTACTTCAAAATCTTGTCAAGGTATGTACTCATTGAAAAAACTTATCAAGCGTCTTGATCTATCTCTATAGATCTTGATGCTCAATATGTAAGCAGCTTCACCGAGGTCCTTCTTTGAAAAACTCCTTTCAAATACTCCTTTATGCTTTGCAGAATAATTCTACATTATTTCCGATCAACAATATGTCATTCACATATACTTATCGAAATCTTTGTAGTGCTCCCACTCACTTTCTTGTAAATTTGTTGGGGAGCGAGCAGAAATTCAAAATTTTCTCGCATCACCAAGATCAATCTATGGAATTCTAGCTACGAGGGAAGGAGAGTGCATCTACATACCCTTGTAGATCGTTAAGCGGAGCGTTCAAGTGAAGCAGGGTTGATGGAGTCGTACTCGTCGTGATTCAGATCACCGATGATCAAGTGCGAGCAGACGGCACCTCCGCGTTCAACACACGTACAGCCGGTGGCGTCTCCCCGCCTTGATCCAGCAAGGAGAGAGGGAGAGGTTGAGAAGACTCCATCCAGCAGCAGCACAGCGGCATGGTGGTGATGGAGGGCGTGGCAATCCCAGAGGCCGCCAAGCACCAAGGGAGAGGAGGAAGAAGAGATGCAGGCTGCGCCAGAGAGGAGAAGTTCTCTTGTGTTGGGCAGCCCAAAACCTCAAGTATATATAGGGAAAGGGGCTGCGCCCCTTTAGGGTTTTCCACCCCAAGGGGTGCGGCCAGCCCTAGATGGGACTTGGGGCGGCCAAGAGGGGAGGAGTGCCTCCCAAGTCAAGTGGAGGCCCTCCCCTTAGGGTTTCCCCCTCCCATGCGCATGGGCCTTGGGGGCTGGTTCCTTGGCCCATTATGGCTAGGGCGCCCCCTACAGCCCATGCTACTGTATTGGACGTGGTGGAACAATTTCCGGACCTCCGGACCCCTCCGAATCCTCCGGAACCTTCAGAAGCTTCCGGTACAATCTGAAAAAACCCGAACTTTTTCCGAGCCGAACAACAACTTTCCATATATAAATCTTTACCTCCGGACCATTCCGGAACTCCTCGTGACGTCCGGGATCTCATCCGGGACTCCGAACAACATTCGGTAACCACATACAAACTTCCTTTATAACCCTAGCGTCATCGAACCTTAAGTGTGTAGACCCTACGGGTTCGGGAGACATGTAGACATGACCGAGGCGTTCTCGGTCAATAACTAACAGCGGATCTGGATACCCATGTTGGCTCCCACATGTTCCACGATGATCTCATCGGATGAACCACGATGTCAAGGACTCAATCGATCCCGTATACAATTCCCTTTGTCTAGCGGTATTGTACTTGCCCGAGATTCGATCGTCGGTATCCCGATACCTTGTTCAATCTCGTTACGCGCAAGTCTCTTTACTCGTTCCGTAACACATCATCCGTGATCAACCCCTTGGTCACATTGTGCACATTATGATGATGTCCTACCGAGTGGGCCCAGAGATACCTCTCCGTTTACGGAGTGACAAATCGATCTTGATCCGTGTCAACCCAATGGTCACTTTCGGAGATACCTGTAGTGCACCTTTATAGTCACCCGATTCACGTTGTGACGTTTGATACACCAAAGCACTCCTACGGTATCCGGAATTGCACGATCTCATGGTCTAAGGAAAAGATACTTGACATTTGAAAAGCTTTAGCATCTGAACTACGATCTTTGTGCTAGGCTTAGGATTGGGTCTTGTCCATCACATCATTCTCTAATGATGTGATCCCGTTATCAATGACATCCAATGTCCATGGTCGAGGAAACCGTAACCATCTATTGATCAACGAGCTAGTCAACTAGAGGCTTACTAGGGACATGGTGTTGTCTATGTATCCACACATGTACTGCTGTTTCCGGTCAATACAATTATAGCATGAATAATAAGCGATTATCATGAACAAGGAAATATAATAATACCTAATTTATTATTGCCTCTAGGGCATATTTCCAACAGTCTCCCACTTGCACTAGAGTCAATAATCTAGTTCACATCGCCATGTGATTAACATCGATAGGTCACATCGCCATGTGACCAACATCCAAAGAGTTTACTAGTGTCTTAAACTAGTTCACATCACCATGTGATTAAGTCTCAATGAGTTCGGGGTTTGATCATGTTTTGCTTGTGAGAGAGGTTTTAGTCAGCGGTGCGAACCTTTCAGATCCGTGTGTACTCATGATTCTCTATGTCATATTGTAAATGCTGCTTTCACGCTCCACTTGGAGCTATTCCAAGCAGTTGCTCCACTATCGTATCCGGTTTGCTACTCGAGTCACTCGGATAGGTGTTAAAGCTTGCATCGGCGTAACCCTTTACGCCGAACTCTTTATCACCTCCATAATCGAGAAACATGTCCTTATTTACTCCAAGGACAATTTTGACCGCTGTCCAATGATCTATTCCTGGATCATTCTTGTACCCTTAGTGACTCATGGCAAGGCACACTTCCGGTGCGGTAAACAACATAGCATACTATAGAGCCTACGTCTAAAGCATAGGGGACGACCTTCGTCCTTTCTCTCTTTTCTGCCGTGGTCGAGCTTTTAACTCTTAACCTCATACCTTACATCTCAGGCAAGAACTCCTTCTTTGACTGATCCATCTTGAACACTTTCAAGATCATGTCAAGGTATATGCTCATTTGAAAGTACCATTAAGCATTTTTGATCTATCACTATAGATCTTGATGCTCAATGTTCAAGTAGCTTAATACAGGTTTTCACTTGAAAAACATCTTTCAAATAACCCTATATGCTTTCCAGAAATTCTACATCATTTCTGATCATCCATATGTGAACAACATATACTCATCAGAAATTCTATAGTGCTCCCACTCACTTCTTTGGAAATACAAGTTTCTCATAAACTTTGTATAAACCCAAAATCTTTAATCATCTCATCAAAGTGCACATTCCAACTCCGAGATGCTTACTCCGGTCCTTAGAAGGATCATTTGGAGCTAGCATACCTTTAGCATCCTTAGGATCGACAAAACTTTTTCGATTGTATCACATACAACCTTTCCTTCTGGCGGTAAGGAAACTCATTTTGACATCCATCGCCAGATTTCATAAATGCAGCTTATGCTAACATGATTCCGACGGACTTAAGCATCGCTACGAATGAGAGAATCTCATCGTAGTCAACTCCTTGAACTTGTGAAAACTCTTTGCCACAAGTCGAGCTTCATAAACGGTGCTATTACCGTCCCGTCCGTCTTCTTCTTAAAGATCCATTCATCTCAATGGCTTGCCGCTCATCGGGCAAGTCCACCAAAGTCCATGCTTTGTCACGATACATGGATCCTATCTCGGATTTCATGGCTTCTAACCATTTGTCGGAATTTGGGCCCACCATTACTTCTCCATAGCTCGTAGGTTCATTGTTGTCTAGCAACATGACCTTCAAGACAGGATTGCGTATCACTCTGAAGTAGTACGCATCCTTGTCACCCTACGAGGTTCGGTAGTGACTTGATCGAAGCTTCATGATCACTATCATAAGCTTCTACTTCAATTGGTGTAGGTGCCACGGGAACAACTTCCTGTGCCCTGCTACACACTAGTTGAAGTGATGGTTCAATAACCTCATCAAGTCTCCACCATCCTCCCACTCAACTTTTCGAGACGAACTTTTCCTCGAGAAAGGACCCGATTCAAGAAACAATCCCTATTGCTTTCGGATCTGAATTAGGAGGCATACCCAACTGTTTTGGGTGTCCTATGAAGATGCATTTTATCCGCTTTGGGTTCGTGCTTATCAACCTGAAACTTTTTCATATAAGCGTCATAGCCCCAAACCTTTAAGAAATGACAGTTTAGGTTTCTCTAAACCATAGTTCATACGGTGTCATCTCAGCGGAATTACGTGGTGCCCTATTAAAGTGAGTGCGGTTGTCTCTAATGCCTAACCCATGAGCGATAGTGGTAATTCGATAAGAGATATCATAGTACGCACCATATCCAATAGAGTGCAACTATGATGTTCGGACACACCATCACACTATGGTATTCAGCGGTATTTATTGTGAAACAATTTCCACAATGTCTTAATTGTGTGCCAAAACTCGTAACTCAGATATTCATCTCTATGATCATATCATAGACATTCTATCCTCTTGTCACGATGATCTTCAACTTCACTCTGAAATTACTTGAACCATTCAATAATTCAGACTTGTGCTTCATCAAGTAAATATACTCAATATCTACTCGAATCATCTGCGAAGTCGAACATAACGATATTCATTTGCATGCCTCGGCACTCATTGGACTGCACACATCAAAATGTGTTACTTCCAACAGGTTGCTACCTTGTTCCATCTTCTTTGAAACCGAGGCTTTTCGGTCATCTTGCCCATCTGGTATGATTTGCATATCTCAAGTGATTCAAAATCAAGTGAGTCCAAGCGATCCATCTGCATGGAGTTTCTTCATGCGTATGCACCAATAGACATGGTTAGCATGTCTCAAACTTTTCAAAAGCAGTGAGTCAAAGATCCATCAACATGGAGCTTCTTCATGCGTTTACACCAATATGACTTACATAGCGATTGCCACAAGTAAGTGGTACTATCATTACTATCTTATACATTTGGCATGAAAATGTGTATCACTACGATCGAGATTCAATAAACCATTTATTTAGGTGCAAGACCATCGAAGGTATTATTCAAAAATAGAGTAACCATTATTCTCCTTAAATGAATAACCGTATTGCGATAGACATAATCCAATCATGTCTATGCTCAACGCAAACACCAAATGATGATTATTCTGGTTTAATACTAATCTTGATGGTAGAGGGAGCGTGCGATGTTTGATCATATCAACCTTGGAAACAATTCCAACACATATCGTCAGCTCACCTTTAGCTAGTCTCCTTTTATTCCGTAGCTTTTATTTCGAGTTACTAACTCTTAGCAACCGAACCGGTATCTAATACCCTGGTGCTACTAGGAGTACTAGTAAAGTACACATTAACATAATGTATATCAAATATACTTCTATCGACCTTGCCAGCCTTATCATCTACCAAGTATCTAGGGTGGTTCCGCTCCAGTGGTTGTTCCCCTTATTACAGAAGCACTTAGTCTCGGGTTTGGGTTCAACCTTGGGTTTCTTCACTGGAGCAGCAACTGATTTGCCGTTTCATGAAGTGTCCCTTCTTGCCCTTGCCCTTCTTGAAACTAGTGGTTTCACCAACCATCAACAATTAATGCTCCTTCTTGATTTCTACTTTCGCGGTGTCAAACATCGTGAATACCTCAAGGATCATCATATCTATCCCTGACATGTTATAGTTCAACACGAAGCTCTAGCAGCTTGGTGGCAATGACTTTGGAGAAACATCACTATCTCATCAGGAAGATTAACTCCCACTCGATTCAAGTGATCGTTGCACTCAGACAATCTGAGCACAAACTCAACGATTGAGCTTTTCTCTCTTAGTTTGCAGGCTAAGAAAATCGTCGGAGGTCTTATACCTCTTGATGTGGGCACGAGCTTGAAATTCCAATTTCAGCCCTCGAAACATCTCATATGTTCCGCAACATTTTGAAAACGTCTTTCGTGCCTCAACTCTAAACCGTTTAACTGAACTATCACGTAGTGATCAAAACGCGTTTGTCCGATGTTCGCAACATCCACAAGCGGCGTTTGGGGTTCAACACACAGCGGTGCATTAAGGACATAAGCTTTCTCTGTCCGCATAAGCGCTACTTTCAACTTTCAACTATATTTTCTCTAGGAACATATCTAAGCAGTGGAACTAAAGCGCGAGCTTCGACATAATTTGCAAAAGGTCTTTTGACTATGTTCGGGATAATTAAGTTCATCTTATGAACTCCCACTCGAATAGACATCCCTCACGGCCATCTAAGTGATTACATGATCCGAATCAACTAGGCCGTGTCCGATCAACACGTGAGACGGACTAGTCATCATCGGTGAACATCTTCATGTTGATCGTATCTACTATCGACTCATGCTCGACCTTTCGGTCTCCGTGTTCGAGGCCATGTCTTCACATGCTAGGCTCGTCAAGTTAACCCTAAGTGTTTCTGCGTGTAAATCTTGCTTACACCCGTTGTATGTGAACGTAAGAATCCATCACACCCGATTAACACGTGGTGCTTAGAAGCGACGAACTGTAGCAACGGTGCACGTTAGGGAGAACACTTCTTGAAATTTGTGTAAGGGATCATCTTATTTACTACCGTCGTTCTAAGTAAACAAGATGCATAAACATAATAAACATCACATGCAATTATATAGTAGTGACATGATATGGCCAATATCATATAGCTCCATTGATCTCCATCTTCGGGGCTCCATGATCATAATCGTCACCGACATGACACCATGATCTCCATCATCATGATCTCCATCATCGTGTCTTCATGAAGTTGTCTCGCCAACTATTACTTCTACTACTATGGCTACCGGTTAGCAATAAAGTAAAGTAATTACATGGCGTTGTTTAATGACACGCAGGTCATACAATAAATAAAGACAACTCCTATGGCTCCTGCCGGTTGTCATACTCATCGACATGCAAGTCGTGAATCCTATTACAAGAACATGATCAATCTCATACATCACATATCATTCATCACATTCTTCTTGGCCATATCACATCACATAGCATACCCTGCAAAAACAAGTTAGGCGTCCTCTAATTGTTGTTTGCATGTTTTACGTGGCTGCTATGGGTTTCTAGCAAACGTTTCTTACTACGCAAAACCACAACGTGATATGCCAATTGCTATTTACCCTTCATAAGGACCCTTTTCGCCGAATCCGTTCCGACTAAAGTGGAGAGGCGGCACCGCTAGCCACCTTATGCACCAAGTGCATGTCGTTCGGTGGAACTTTGTCTCACGAAAATGCGTGTAAGGTCGGTCCGGCCGCTTCATCCCACAATACCGTCGAAACAAGATTGGACTAGTAACGGTAAGCATATTGAACAAAATCAACGCCCACAACTACTTTGTGTTCTACTCGTGCAAAGAATCTACGCAATAGACCTAGCTCATGATGCCCTTTGTTGGGGAGCGAGCAGAAATTCAAAATTTTCTACGCATCACCAAGATCAATCTATGGAGATTCTAGCTACGAGGGGAAGGAGAGTGCATCTACATACCCTTGTAGATCATTAAGCGGAAGCGTTCAAGTGAGCGGGGTTGATGGAGTCGTACTCGTCGTGATTCAGATCACCGATGATCAAGTGCCGAGCGGACGGCACCTCCGCGTTCAACACACGTACAGCCGGTGGCGTCTCACGCCTTGATCCAGCAAGGAGAGAGGGAGAGGTTGAGAAGACTCCATCCAGCAGCAGCACAACGGCATGGTGGTGATGGAGGCGTGGCAATCCCGCAGGAGGCCGCCAAGCACCAAGGAGAGGAGGAAGAAGAGATGCAGGGGCTGCGCCAACGAGAGGAGAAGTTCTCTTGTGTTGGGCAGCCCAAAACCTCAAGTATATATAGGGGAAAGGGGCTGCGCCCCTTTAGGGTTTCCACCCCAAGGGTGCGGCCAGCCCTAGATGGGACTTGAGGCGGCCAGAGGGGAGGAGTGCCTCCCAAGTCAAGTGGAGGCCCTCCCCTTAGGGTTTCCCCCTCCCATGCGCATGGGCCTTGGGGGCTGGTTCCTTGGCCCATTATGGCTAGGGCGCCCCTACAGCCCATGCTACTGTATTGGACGTGGTGGAACAATTTCCGGACCTCCGGACCCCTCCGAATCCTCCGGAACCTTCAGAAGCTTCCGGTACAATACCGAAAAAACCCGAACTTTTCCGGGCCGAACAACAACTTTCCATATATAAATCTTTACCTCGGACCATTCCGGAACTCCTCGTGACGTCCGGGATCTCATCAGGACTCGAACAACATTCGGTAACCACATACAAACTTCCTTTATAACCCTAAGCGCCATCGAACCTTAAGTGTGTAGACCCTACGGGTTCGGGAGACATGTAGACATGACCGAGGCGTTCTCCGGTCAATAACTAACAGCGGGATCTGGATACCCATGTTGGCTCCACATGTTCCACGATGATCTCATCGGATGAACCACGATGTCAAGGACTCAATCGATCCCGTATACAATTCCCTTTGTCTAGCGGTATTGTACTTGCCCGAGATTCGATCGTCGGTATCCCGATACCTTGTTCAATCTCGTTACGGCAAGTCTCTTTACTCGTTCCGTAACACATCATCCGTGATCAACCCCTTGGTCACATTGTGCACATTATGATGATGTCCTACCGAGTGGGCCCAGAGATACCTCTCCGTTTACGGAGTGACAAATCCAGTCTTGATCCGTGTCAACCCAATGGTCACTTTCGGAGATACCTGTAGTGCACCTTTATAGTCACCCGATTACGTTGTGACGTTTGATACACCAAAGCACTCCTACGGTATCCGGAATTGCGATCTCATGGTCTAAGGAAAAGATACTTGACATTTGAAAAGCTTTAGCATCTGAACTACGATCTTTGTGCTAGGCTTAGGATTGGGTCTTGTCCATCACATCATTCTCCTAATGATGTGATCCCGTTATCAATGACATCCAATGTCCATGGTCAGGAAACCGTAACCATCTATTGATCAACGAGCTAGTCAACTAGAGGCTTACTAGGGACATGGTGTTGTCTATGTATCCACACATGTACTGCTGTTTCCGGTCAATACAATTATAGCATGAATAATAAACGATTATCATGAACAAGGAAATATAATAATACCTAATTTATTATTGCCTCTAGGGCATATTTCCAACAAATACAGGCTTCACCGCAAGTCCATATAAAACTATATGCTTTGATCAACTTATCAAAGCGTATATTCCAACTCCGAGATGCTTGCACCAGTCCATAGATGGATCGCTGGAGCTTGCACATTTTGTTAGCACCTTTAGGATTGACAAAACCTTCTGGTTGCATCATATACAACTCTTCTTTAATAAATTCATTAAGGAATGTAGTTTTGACATCCATTTGCCAGATTTCATAAAATGTGGCAATTGCTAACATGATTCGGACAGACTTAAGCAACGCTACAGTTGAGAAAATCTCATTGTAGTCAACACCTTGAATTTGTCGAAAACCTTTCTGCGACAAGTCGAGCTTTGTAGATAGTAATACTACTATCAGCATCTGTCTTCCTCTTGAAGATCCATTTATATAATATGGCTTGCCGATCATCGGGCAACTCCATCAAAGTCCACACTTTGTTCTCATATATGGATCCCATCTCAGATTTCATGGCCTCAAGCCATTTCGCGGAATCTGGGCTCATCATCGCTTGCTCATATTTCGTAGGTTCATCATGGTCTAGTAACATGACTTCCAGAACATGATTACCGTACCACTCTGGTGCGGATCTTACTCCGGAAGACCTACGAGGTTTGGTAGCAACTTGATCTGAAGTTTCATGATCATCATCATTAACTTCCTTACTAATTGGTGTAGGAATCACTTTGAAACTGATTTACGTGATGAACTACTTTCAATAAGGGAGAAGGTACAATTACCTTATCAAGTTCTACTTTCCTCCCACTCACTTCTTTCGAGAGAAACTCCTTCTCTAGAAAGGATCCATTCTTAACAACGAATGTTTTGCCTTTGGATCTGTGATAGAAGGAGTACCCAACAGTTTCCTTTGGGTATTCTATGAAGACGCACTTCTCCGATTTGGGTTCGAGCTTTATCGGTGAAAACTTTTCACATAAGCATCACAACTCAAACTTTTAAGAAACGACACTTAGGTTTCTGCTAAACCATAGTTCATACGGTGTCATCTCAGCGGATTTAGATGGTGCCTTATTTAAGCGTGAATGCAGCTGTCTCTAATGCATAACCCCAAAGCGATAGTGGTAAACCGATAATAGACATCATTGATCGCACCATATCAAAATAAAGTGCGATTCTGACGTTCGGACACACCATAACGTTGTGGTGTTCCGGTGGCGTGAGCTGTGAAACTATTCCACATTGTTTTAATTGAAGACCAAAACTCGTAACTCAAATGTTCGTCTCCATGATCAGATCGCAGAAATTTTATTTTCTTGTTACGATGATTTTCTACTTCACTCTGAAATTCTTTGAACCTTTCAACTATTTCAGACTTATGTTTCATCAAGTAGATATACCCATATCTGCTCAAATCATCTGTGAAGGTCGAGAAAATAATGATACTTGCATGAGCCTCAACACTCATCGGATCACATACATCGGTATGTATTATTTCCAATAAGTCGGTTGCTCGCTCTATTGTTCGGAGAACGGAGTCTTTTAGTCATCTTGCCCATGAGGCATGGTTCATAAGCATCAAGTGATTCATAATCAAGTGATTCCAAAATCCCATCAGCATGGAGTTTCTTCATGCGCTTTACACCAATATGAACTAAACTGCAGTGCCACAAATAAGTTGCACTATCATTATTAACTTTGCATCTTTTGGTTTCAATATTATGAATATGTGTATCACTATGATCGAGATCCAACGAACCATTTTCATTGGGTGTGAAACCATATAAGGTTATATTCATGTAAACAGAACAACAATTTATTCTCTTTACTTAAATGAATAACCGTATTGCAATAAACATGATCAAATCATATTCATGCTCAACGCAAACACCAAATAACACTTATTTAGTTTCAACACTAATCCCGAAAGTATAGGGAGTGTGCGATGATGATCATATCAATCTTGGAACTACTTCCAACACTCATCGTCACTTCCCCTTCAACTAGTTTCTGTTTATACGTAACTCTGTTTGAGTTACTAATCTTAGCAACCGAACAAGTATCAAATACTCGGGGCTACTATAAACACTAGTAATGCACACATCAATAACCTGTATATCAAATATACTCTTATTCACTTTGCCATCCTTCTTATCCACCAAATATTCAGGGCTTTTCCGCTTCTAGTGACCATTTCCTTTGTAGTGTAAGCACTCAGTTTCAGGCTTTGGTCCAGCTTTGGTATTCTTCACGGGAGCGACAACTTGCTTGTCATTCTACTTGAAGTTCCCTTTCTTTCCCTTTGCCCTTTTCTTGAAACTAGTGGTCTTGTCAATCATCAACACTTGATGCTCTTTTCTTGATTTCTACCTTCGTCGATTTCAGCATCACGAAGAGCTTGGGAATTACTTTTGTCATCCCTTGCATATTATAGTTCATCACGAAGTTCTACTAACTTGGTGATGGTGACAAGAGAATTCTGTCAATCACTATCTTATCTGGAAGATTAACTCCCACTTGATTCAAGCGATTGAAGTACCCAGACAATCTGAGCACATGCTCACTAATTGAGCGATTCTCCTCCATCTTTTAGCTATAGAACTTGTTGGAGACTTCATATCTCTCAACTCGGGTATTTGCTTGAAATATTAACTTCAACTCCTGGAACATCTCATATGGTCCATGACGTTCAAAAACGTCTTTGAAGTCCCGATTCTAAGCCGTTAAGTATGGTGCACTAAACTATCAAGTAGTCATCATATTGAGCTAGCCAAACGTTCATAACGTCTGCATCTGCTCCTGCAATAGGTCTGTCACCTAGCGGTGCATTAAGGACATAATTCTTCTGTGCAGCAATGAGGATAAACCTCAGATCACGGATCCAATCCGCATCATTGCTACTAACATTTTTCAATACAATTTTCTCTAGGAACACATATAAAACCATAGGGAAGCAAAAACATAGGGAAGCAACAACGCGAGCTATTGATCTACAACATAATTTGCAAAATACTATCAGGTACTAAGTTCATGATAAATTTAAGTTCAATTAATCATATTACTTAAGAACTCCCACTTTAGATAGACATCTCTCTAGTCATCTAAGTGATTACGTGATCCAAATCAACTAAACCATAACCGATCATCACGTGAGATGGAGTAGTTTTCAATGGTGAACATCTTATGTTGATCATATCTACTATATGATTCACGCTCGACCTTTCGGTCTCCGTGTTCCGAGGCCATATCTGCATATGCTAGGCTCGTCAAGTATAACCTGAGTATTCTGCGTGTGCAAAACTGGCTTGCACCCGTTGTAGATGGACGTAGAGCTTATCACACCCGATCATCACGTGGTGTCTCGGCACGACGAACTTTGCAGCAGTGCATACTCAGGAGAACACTACTTGATAATTTTAGTGAGAGATCATCTTAAAATGCTACCGTCAATCAAAGCAAAATAAGATGCATAAAGGATAAACATCACATGCAATCAATATAAGTGATATGATATGGCCATCATCATCTTGTGCTTGTGATCTCCATCTCCAAGCACCGTCATGATCACCATTGTCATCGGTAGCGACACCTTGATCTCCATCGTAGCATCGTTGTCGTCTCGCCAACTATTGCTTCTCGACTATCGCTACCGCTTAGTGATAAAGTAAAGCAATTACTGAGGCGTTGCATTTCATACAATAAGCGACAACCATATGGCTCCAGCGATTGCCGATAACCGGTTACAAAACATGATCATCTCATACAATAAAATATAGCATCACGTCTTGACCATATCACATCACAACATGCCCTGCAAAAACAAGTTAGGCGTCCTCTACTTTGTTGTTGCAAATTTTACGTGGCTGCTACGGGCTTAAGCAAGAACCAATCTCACCTACGCATCAAGACCACAGCGATACTTTGTCAAATAGACTCCATTTAACCTTCTCAAGGACGGGCGTAGCACACTTGGTTCAACTAAAGTGAGAGAGGCAGACACCCGCCAGCCACCTTTAAGCATGAGTGCTCGTAGCGGTGAAACCAGTCTCGGCGTAAGCGTCGCGTAATGTCGGTCCGGGCCGCTTCATCTCACAATACCGCTGAACCAAAGTATGACATGCTGGTAGGCAGTATGACTTGTATCGCCCACAACTCACTTGTGTTCTACTCGTGCAAAACATCAAACCATAAAAACCTAGGCTCGGATGCCTTTGTTGGGGAGCGTAGTAATTTCAAAAATTTTCCTCGCACACGCAAGATCATGGTGATGCATAGCAGCGAGAGGGAGAGTTTTGTCTCACGTACCCTCGTGAACCGAAGCGAAGCGATCACAGCGTAGAGGAAGTAGTCGTACGTTCTCCTCGCGATCCAACGATCCAGCGCCGTTACTCCGGCGCCTCCGAGTTCTTGACACACGTACAGCTCGGTGACGCTCCTCAGGCTCCGATCCAGCAAAGCTCCGGGGAGAGAGAGTTCCGTCAAGCCGACGGCGTGGTGATGATCTTGATGTTCTACCGGCGCGGGGCTTCGCCTAAGCACCGCTACTGATATGACCGAGGTGGAATATGGTGGAGGGGGGCACCGCACACGGCTAAGGAGCGATCTCAAGGATCAACTTGTGTGTTCTAGGGTGCCCCTGCCCCGTATATAAAGGAGCAAGGGGAGGGCGGCCGGCCCTAGGAGGCAGCGCCAAGGGAGGGGAGTCCTCCTCCTAGTGGGAGTAGGACTCCCTTTCCTAGTCCAACTAGGAAGGAGGAAGGGGAAGGAAGAGAGGGAGAAGGAGAGGGAAAGGGGGGCCGCGCCCCCCCTTCCTTGTCCTATTCGGACTCCCCATGGGGGGGGCGCGCCACCTCCTGGTGCGGCCCTCTCTCTCCCCTCTTGGCCCAATAAGGCCCATTACTTCCCGGGGGGTTCCGGTAACCCCTCCGGCACTCCGGTTTTCTCCGGAAACTTCCGGAACCTTTCCGGTGTCCGAATTGAAGGAAATATGCCCTAGAGGCAATAATAAAGTTATTATTTATTTCCTTATACCATGATAAATGTTTATTATTCATGCTAGAATTGTATTAACCGGAAACATAATACATGTGTGAATACATAGACAAGCAGATAGTCACTAGTATGCCTCTACTAGACTAGCTCATTAATCAAAGATGGTTGTGTTTCCTAACCATAGACATGTGTTGTCATTTGATTAATGGGATCACCTCATTAGGAGAATGATGTGATTGACATGACCCATTCCGTTAGCTTAGCACTTGATCGTTTAGTATATTGCTAATGCTTTCTTCATGACCTATACATGTTCCTGTAACTATGAGATTATGCAACTCCGTTTACGGAGGAACACTTTGGGTACTACCAAGCGTCTGGCGTAACTGGGTGATTATAAAGGAGTACTACAGGTGTCTCCAAAGGTACTTGTTGGGTTGGCGTATTTGAGATTAGGTTTTGTCCTCCGATTGTCGGAGAGGTATCTCTGGGCCTTCTCGGTAATGCACATCACTATAAGCCTTGCAAGCAATGTAGCTAATGAGTTAGTTACGGAATGATGCATTACGTAACGAGTAAAGAGACTTGCGGTAGCGAGATTGAACTAGGTATTGGATACGAAGATCAAATCTCGGGCAAGTAACATACCGATGACAAAGGGAACAAAGTATGTTGTTATGCGGTTTGACCGATAAAGATCTTAAGTAGAATATGTAGGAGCCAATATGGGCATCCAGGTTCCGCTATTGGTTATTGACCGAGAATAGTTCTAGGTCATGTCTACATAGTTCTCGAACCCGTAGGGTCCGCACGCTTAAGGTTTGATGGAGTTATATTATGAGTTTATGAGTTTTGATGTACCGAAGGAGTTAGTCCCGGATGAGATCGGGGACATGACGAGGAGTCTCGAAATGGTCGAGGCGTAAAGATCGATATATTGGACGACTATATTCGGAGTTCGGAAAGGTTCGAATGATTGGGTATTTTGGATCTGGGAGAGTTACGGGAATTCGCCGGGAGAAGTATTGGGCCTTATTGGGCCCTGCGGAAAGAGAGAGGGCTGCCTAGGGCAGGCGCGCGCCCCAAGGCCTAGTCCGGTGGACTAGGGGAGGCCGCACCCTTCTTCCCTTCCCTTCCTTCTCTCCTACTCCTACTAGGAAAGGAGAGTCCTACTCCCGGTGGGAGTAGGACTCCCCCTTGGTGCGCCTCCTCCTTGGCGGCCACCTCCTCCTTGCTCCTTTATATACGGGGCAGGGGGCACCCCATGACACACAAGTTGATCTCTGGATCGTTCCTTAGCCGTGTCGGTGCCCCCTCCACCATATTCCACTTGGTCATATCGTCGCGGAGCTTAAGCGAAGCCCTGCGCCGTGAAGTCATATCGTCGCGGAGCTTAAGCGAAGCCCTGCGTCGGTGGAGCATCATCATCGTCCCACGCCGTCATCTTGTGGAACTCATCCCGACACTTTGCTGGATTGGAGTCGGGGATCGTCATCGAGCTGAGCGTGTGCAGAACTCGGAGGTGCCGTCGTTCGGTGCTTGGATCGGTCGAATCGTGAAGATGTCGACTACATCAACAGCGTTGTTATCGCGCTTCGCTTTCGGTCTCGAGTGCGTGGACAGACCTCGTCCCTCTCGTTGCTATGCCATCACCATGGTCTTGCGTGTGCGTAGGAATTTTTTGAAATTACTCGTTCCCCAATGATGGCATCGAGCCTGGTTTTATGCGTTGATGTCATATGCACGAGTAGAACACAAGTGAGTTGTGGGCGATATAAGTCATACTGCTTACCAGCATGTCATACTTTGGTTCAGCGGTATTGTGAGATGAAGCGGCCGGACCGACATTACGCGTGCGCTTCGCGAGACTGGTTTCACCGCTCCGAGCACTAGTTGCTTAAAGGTGACCGCGGGTGTCTGTCTCTCTCACTTTAGTTGAACCGAGTGTGGCTCGCCCGGTCCTTGCGAAGGTTAAAACAGCACCAACTTGACAAACTATCATTGTGGTTTTGATGCGTAGGTAAAACGGTTCTTGCTCAGCCCGTAGCAGCCACGTAAAACTTGCAACAACAAAGTAGAGGGCGTCTAACTTGTTTGTTGCGGGGCATGTTGTGATGTGATGTGGTCAAGGCGTGATGCTATATTTTATTGTATGAGATGATCATGTTTTGTAACGAGTTATCGGCAATGGCAGGAGCCATATGGTTGTCGCTTTATTGTATGAAATGCAAAAGCCATGTAATTGCTTTACTTTATCACTAAGCAGTAGCGATAGTCGTAGAAGCAATAGTTGGCGAGGCGACAACGATGCTACGATGGAGATCAAGGTGTCGCGCCGGTGGCGATGGTGATCATGGCGGTGCTTGGAGATGGAATCACAAGCACAAGATGATGATGACCATATCATATCACTTATATTGATTGCATGTGATGTTTATCCTTTATGCATCTTATCTTGCTTTGATTGGCGGTAGCATTATAAGATGATCTCTCACTAAAATTATCAAGAAGTGTTCTCCACGAGTATGCACCGTTGCCAAAGTTCGTAGTACCCGGACACCACGTGATGATCGGGTGTGATAAGTTCTCGTCCATCTACAACGGTGCAAAACAGTTGCACACGCAGGAATACTCAGTTAAACTTGGCGAGCCTAGCATATAACAGATATGGCCTCGGAACACGGAGACCGAAAGGTCGGCGTGAATCATATAGTAGATATGATCAACATAGTGATGTTCACCATTGAAACTACTCCATCTCACGTGATGATCGGACATGGTTTAGTTGATTTGGATCACGTAATCACTTAGATGACTAGAGATGTCTGTCTAAGTGGGAGGTTTTAATATGATTAATTAAACTTCAATTTATCATGAACTTAGTCCTGGTAGTATTTTGCAAATTATGTTGTAGATCAATAGCTCACGTTGTTGCTTCCCTATGCTTTCATATGTTTGTTTTGATATGTTCCTAGAGAAAATTATGTTGAAAAATGTTAGTAGCAATGATGCAGATTGAATCCGTGATCGAGGTTTATCCTCATTGCTGCCTGAAAAATTATGTCCTTAATGCACGCTGGGTGACAAACCTATTGCAGGAGCAGATGAGGCGTTATGAGCGTTTGGCTAGCTCAATATGATGACTACTTGATAGTTTAGTGCACCATGCTTAAAGGCTTAGAATCGGGACTTCAAAGGCGTTTTGAGCGTCATGGACCATATGAGATGTTCCAGGAATTGAAGTTAATATTTCAAGCAAATACCGAGTTGAGAGATATGAAGTCTCCAACAAGTTCTATAGCTAAAAGATGGAGGAGAATCGCTCAACTAGTGAGCATGTGCTCAGATTATGCAGGTACTTCAATCGCTTGAATCAAGTGGGAGTTAATCTTCGAGATAAGATAGTGATTGACAGAATTCTCTAGTCACCATCACCAAGTTAGTAGAACTTCGTGATGAACTATAGTATGCAAGGGATGACGAAAAAGATTCTCGAGCTCTTCGCGATGCTAAAATCGCGAAGGTAGAAATCAAGAAAAACATCAAGTGTTGATGATTGACAAGACCACTAGTCTCAAGGAAAATGGCAAAGGAAGAAGGGGAACTTCAAAAGGAGCGGCAAGCAAGTTGCTGCTCGAGTGAAGAAGCCCAAGTCTAGACCTAAGCACGAGACTGAGTACTTTTGCTGCAATGGAACTGGTCCTTTGGAAGCGGAACTACCCCTGAATATTTGGTGGATAAGAAGGATGGCAAAGTGAACAAGGTTATATTTGATATACAGGTTATTGATGTGTGCCTTACTAGTGTTTATAGTAGCCCCGAGTATTTGATACTCGTTAGGTTGCTAAGATTAGTAACTCGAAACAGGAGTTATAGAATAAGCAGAGACTAGTTGAAGGGAAGTGACGATGAGTGTTGGAAGTAGTTCCAAGATTGATATGATCATCATCGCACACTCCTATACTTTCGGGATTAGTGTGGAACCTAAATAAGTGTTATTTGGTGTTGAGCATAAATATGATTTGATCATGTTTATTGCAATACTGTTATTCATTTAAGTAAGAGAATAAATTGTTGTTCTGTTTACATGAATAAAAACTTATATGGTTACACACCCAATGAAAATGGTTCATTGGATCTCGATCATAGTGATACACATATTCATAATATTGAAACCAAAAGATGCAAAGTTAATAATGATAGTGCAACTTATTTGTGGCAATTGCCGTTTAGGTCATATTGGTGTAAAGCGCATGAAGAAACTCCATCTTGATGGACTTTGGAATCACTTGGTTATGAATCATTTGATACTTGCGAACCGTGCCGTTTGGGCAAGATGACTAAAACTCCGTTCTCGGAACAATGGAACAAGCTCTTGACTTATTGGAAATAATACATAACGATGTATGCGATCCGATGAGTGTTAAAGCTCATGGCATGTATCGTTATTTTCGACCTTCACAGATGATTTGAGCAGATATGGGTATATCTACTTGATGAAACATAAGTCTGAAATAGTTGAAAGGTTCAAAGAATTTCAGAGTGAAGTGGAAAATCATCGTAACAAGAAAATAAAGTTTCTGCGATCTGATTGTGGAGATGAATATTTGAGTTCTGAGTTTGGTCTTCAATTAAAACAATGTGGAATAGTTTCACAGCTCACGCCACCGGAACACCACAACATTATGGTGTGTCGAGCGTCGTAACCGTACTTTATTTTGATATAATGCGATTTATGATGTATCTTACCGATTTACCACTATCGTTTTGGGGTTATGCATTAGAGACAGCTGCATTCACGTTTAATAGGGCACCATCTAAATCCGTTGAGATGACACCGTATGAACTATGGTTTAGCGATAAACCTAAGCTGTCGTTTCTTAAAGTTTGGAGTTGTGATGCTTATGTGAAAAAGTTTTCACACGATAAGCTCGAACCCAAATCGAGAATGCGTCTTCATAGAATACCCAAAGGTAACTATTGGGTACACCTTCTATCACAGATCCGAAAGCAAGATATTTGTTGCTAAGATGGATCCTTTCTAGAGAAGAAGTTTCTCTCGAAAGAAGTGAGTGGGAGGAAAGTAGAACTTGATGAGGTAATTGTAGCTTCTCCTTATTGGAAAGTAGTTCATCACAGAAATCAGTTCGGTGATTCCTACACCAATTAGTAAGGAAGTTAATGATGATGATCATGAAACTTCAGATCAAGTTGCTACCAAACCTCGTAGGTCTTCGGAGTAAGATCCGCACCTGAGTGGTACGGTAATCATGTTCGGAAGTCATGTTACTAGACCATGATGAACCTACGAAATATGAGGAAGCGATGATGAGCCCAGATTCATGAAATGGCTTGAGGCCATGAAATCTGAGATGGGATCCATATATGAGAACAAAGTGTGGACTTTGATGGAGTTGCCGATGATCGGCAAGCCATATTATATAAATGGATCTTCAAGAGGAAGACAGATCTTGATAGTAGTATTACTATCTACAAAGCTAGAATTGTCGAAAAAGGTTTTCGACAAAGTTCAAGGTGTTGACTACAATGAGATTTTCTCAACTGTAGCGATGCTTAAGTCTGTCCGAATCATATTAGCAATTGCCACATTTTATGAAATCTGGCAAATGGATGTCAAAACTACATTCTTTAATGGATTTATTAAAGAAGAGTTGTATATGATGCAACCAGAAGGTTTTATCAATCCTAAAGGAGCTAACAAAATGTGCAAGCTTCAGCGATCCATCTATGGACTGGTGCAAGCATCTCGGAGTTGGAATAAGCGCTTTGATAGTGTGATCAAAGCATATGGTTTTATCTGACTTTTGGAGAAGCCTGTATTTACAAGAAAGTGAGTGGGAGCACTACAACCTTTTCGATAAGTATATGTGAATGACATATTGTTGATCGGAAATAATGTAGAATTATTCGAAAAGCATAAAGGAGTGTTTGAAAGGAGTTTTTCAAAGAAAGACCTCGGTGAAGCTGCTTACATATTGAGCATCAAGATCTATAGAGATAGATCAAGGCGGCTTGATAAGTTTTCAATGAATACATACCTTGACAAGATTTTGAAGTAGTTCAAAATGGAACAGTCAAAGAAAGAGTTCTTGCCTGTGTTACAAGGTGTGAGATTGAGTAAGACTCAAAACCCGACCACGGCAGAAGATAGAAAGAGAATGAAAGTCATTCCCTATGCATCAGCCATAGGTTCTATAAAGTATGTCATGCTGTGTACCAGATCTATTGCATACCCTACCACTAAAGCTTGGCGAGGTAGTGCAATAGTGATCTAGGAGTAGATCAATGGACAACGGTCAAAATTATCCTTAGTAGAATAAGGATATGTTTCTCGATTACGGAAGTGAAAAAAAAAGGTTCGTCGTAAAGAGTTACGTCGATGCAAGTTTTAACACTAATCTAGATGACTCTGAGTCTCAATCTGGATACATATTGAAAGTGGGAGCAATTAGCTAGAGTAGCTCCGTGCAGAGCATTGTAGACATAGAAATTTGCAAAATATTTACGGCTCTGAATGTGATGCAGAGACCGTTGACTAAAATTATCTCACAAGCAAAACATGATCACACCATAGTACTCTTTGGGTGTTAATCACATAGCGATGTGAACTAGATTACTGACTCTAGTAAACCCTTTGGGTGTTGGTCACATGTCGATGTGAACTATGGGTGTTAACCACATATAGATGTGAACTATTGATGTTAAATCACATGGCGATGTGAACTAGATTATTGACTCTAGTGTAAGTGGGAGACTGAAGGAAATATGCCCTAGAGGCAATAATAAAGTTATTATTTATTTCCTTATACCATGATAAATGTTTATTATTCATGCTAGAATTGTATTAACGGAAACATAATACATGTGTGAATACATAGACAAGCAGATAGTCACTAGTATGCCTCTACTAGACTAGCTCATTAATCAAAGATGGTTGTGTTTCCTAACCATAGACATGTGTTGTCATTTGATTAATGGGATCACATCATTAGGAGAATGATGTGATTGACATGACCCATTTCATTAGCTTAGCACTTGATCGTTTAGTATATTGCTAATGCTTTCTTCATGACCTATACATGTTCCTGTAACTATGAGATTATGCAACTCCGTTTACGGAGGAACACTTTGGTACTACCAAGCGTCCTGGCGTAAGCTGGGTGATTATAAAGGAGTACTACAGGTGTCTCCAAAGGTACTTGTTGGGTTGGCGTATTTGAGATTAGGTTTTGTCACTCCGATTGTCGGAGAGGTATCTCTGGCCTTCTCGGTAATGCACATCACTATAAGCCTTGCAAGCAATGTAGCTAATGAGTTAGTTACTGAATGATGCATTACGTAACGAGTAAAGAGACTTGCGATAGCGAGATTGAACTAGGTATTGGATACGAAGATCAAATCTCGGGCAAGTAACATACCGATGACAAAGGGAACAAAGTATGTTGTTATGCGGTTTGACCGATAAAGATCTTAAGTAGAATATGTAGGAGCCAATATGGGCATCCAGGTTCCGCTATTGGTTATTGACCGAGAATAGTTCTAGGTCATGTCTACATAGTTCTCGAACCCGTAGAATCCATGCAACAAGGTTTGATGCGGTTATATTATGAGTTTATGAGTTTTGATGTACCGAAGGAGTTGAGTCCCGGATGAGATCGGGGACATGACGAGGAGTCTCGAAATGGTCGAGGCGTAAAGATCGATATATTGGACGACTATATTGGAGTTGGAAGGTTCGAATGATTGGTATTTTTTGAGTACGGAGAGTTACAGGAATTCGCCGGGAGAAGTATTGGGCCTTATTGGGCCTGCGGGAGAGAGAGAGGGCTGCCTTGGGCAGGCCCGCGCCCAAGGCCTAGTCCGGGTGGACTAGGGGGAGGGCCGCACCTTCTTCCCTTCCCTTCCTTCTCTCCTACTCCTACTAGGAAAGGAGGAGTCCTACTCCGGTGGGAGTAGGACTCCCCCCTGTCGCCTCCTCCCTTGGCGGCCACCTCCTCCTTGCTCCTTTATATCTGAGGGCAGGGGCACCCCATGACACACAAGTTGATCTGGATCGTTCCTTAGCCGTGGCGGTGCCCCCTCCACCATATTCCACTTGGTCATATCGTTGCGGAGCTTAAGCGAAGCCCTGCGCGGTGAAGTCATATCGTCGCGGAGCTTAAGCGAAGCCCTGCGTCGGTGGAGCATCATCATCGTCCACCACGCCGTCGTCTTGTGGAACTCATCCCGACACTTTGCTGGATTGGAGTCCGGGGATCGTCATCGAGCTGAGCGTGTGCAGAACTCGGAGGTGCCGTCGTTCGGTGCTTGGATCGGTCGGATCGTGAAGGCGTCGACTACATCAACCACGTTGTTATAACGCTTCCGCTTTCGGTCTCGAGGTGCGTGGACGGACACTCTCCCTCTCGTTGCTATGCCATCACCATGGTCTTGCGTGTGCGTAGGAATTTTTTGAAATTACTCGTTCCCCAACACGAATATAGCCGTCCAATATATCAATCTTTATGTCTCGACCATTTGAGACTCCTCGTCATGTCCGTGATCACATCCGGGACTCGAACTCCTTGGTACATCAAAATACACAAACTCATAATATAACCGTCATGAAACCTTAAGCGTGCGGACCCTACGGTTCGAGAACAATGTAGACATGACCGAGACCGTCTCGGTCAATAACCAATAGCGGGACCTGGATGCCCATATTGGCTCCTACATATTCTACGAAGATCTTTATCGGTCGAGACCGCATAACAACATCGTTGTTCCCTTTGTCATCGGTATGTTACTTGCCGAGATTCGATCGTCGGTATCCAATACCTAGTTCAATCTCGTTCTTGGCAAGTCTCTTTACTCGTTCCGTAATACATCATCTCACAGCTAACTCATTAGTTGTAATGCTTGCAAGGCTTAGTGATGTGCATTACCGAGAGGGCCCGAGATACCTCTCGACAATCGGAGTGACAAATCCTAATCTCGAAATCGCCAACTCAACATCTGCCTTTGGAGACACCTGTAGTACTCCTTTATAATCACCCGATTCGTTGTGACGTTTGGTAGTACCCAAAGTGTTCCTCCGGTAAACAGGAGTTGCATAATCTCATAGTTATAGGAACATGTATAAGTCATGGATAAAAGCAATAGCAACATACTAAACGATCGGGTGCTAAGCTAATGGAATGGGTCAAGTCAATCACATCATTCTCCTAATGATGTGATCCCGTTAATCAAATGACAACTCATGTCTATGGCTAGGAAACATAACCATCTTTGATTCACGAGCTAGTCAAGTAGAGGCATACTAGTGACACTATGTTTGTCTATGTATTCACACATGTATTACGTTTCCGGTTAATACAATTCTAGCATGAATAATAAACATTTATCATGAAATAAGGAAATAAATAATAACTTTATTATTGCCTCTAGGGCATATTTCCTTCACTTTTTTCTTTCCAGCCTTCAAAGGCTCGTTAGCGTATTGTTCGCACACACTTGACGCGCTATCCGCGCTCATTGTACCTGGGGTTTCTTTCACAGAAGTTTAATTTAAGGGCTTCATGCCCAATACATGTGTCACACTTCCGCATGTACCTTTTATTCACCATTATATGCATCGATATGACTTAAGTTTTGGACATGCTGGGTTGCCTGGCTCCTGGGCTTACCCCTACGTTCCTGATTGTTCGGCTAGGTGGTAAAGGGAGCACCTCTGTGATTGTTACTGCCGGGTCAGCCGGATGTGTACCTCAGACTGGGTGAAGCCGAAAGCTAGCGTTCTTAAGAGAATATTCGGTCGGTGAACTAAAAGAAGATTTCTTACCTATTTATTTATCTGCCCCAGATGTTTTCTTCTTTTTGCAGTCCGGACATGCACTTTAGGGCATGCCTCCCGAGAAAGGAACCCCTAACGGAACTATTCTCCTGGAAGATGTTTCTTACTAACCATGTAATATAACATAACTAGTTGGGCACTTATGCGATAAAGCACTAATGACCCCTACGCTTTGGTCTCCACGCATGCCCGGTTTTATATAACCGCGAGGTATTCGGACACACTCAGGACTATTGGGTCCCGAGGTTGAAGCGAAAAGGTCCGCTATGACAAACGATCTACAATCCGGCTAGAAGGCATTTTACATGTCACCTTAAATTACATAGTCAATTTGATTGATTGTATTCCTCTTCAATGCCATCTAACAGGCTGTCTAGTTTATAGTCCTGCTGGGAATACTTTGCGGCCAATTCTACCTGGCCGTACACTAAGCTCACAGGGATCTCCTTCCCATCAGGCCCCACAGTCCGACCTCGGCCATGTGGTTTGGGTCAGCCAGCCGTGTACCGCGTCTTCACCATGGCCCGAGGCCTCCTGGCGCCTTGACGGCAGGCCGATATCTTCCATAATCGGAGCGCCACGCGCTCCTCGAGCCTCTCTGCAAGCTCCCCAAGGCCTTGAGCGAGGGAGGCAGAGATGGCCACAAGGCACGGGAGCGCCTTTCATCACTGCCGAACTTCGTTAAATGCGGTTGTAAACTTCGGGAAGAAGGTCACCCGTAGAACCGGGCATTTCCTCTGCAGGGCGGCTTGTGAGCATACCTCTGAGACATAACTACGTTAGTCGACTTCCTCGCCGAACTCTTTTTTCAAAGTTCGTTTAAGCACTTAATAGAAATGCGTCGAAGCCGCCGATTCTCCTTAGCGAGTCGGACAGCTGAGCACGAACATCTTTTAGCTCCTCACCCAGCTGGGTGTTGGCATCTTGGAATTATTTTCTCTGCCTCACCCTCGTAAGCATGCTCTCGCTGACCTTTAACGGCGCAAGAGCTGTTGCTTGTCGGATCTACCCAGCGCCATCTGCAATGTTATTTTCAGATCTATACACGCCGCACTTCACAACATACTTATCTTTTAAAAGCGTATATTACGGAGGGGTCTCTTTGGCTTCCCACATGCGTGGCTTGTGCAGCCTCAAGTTGGGCTTTGCACTCTTCAAGCTCTGGGACAGTTGGGTATTCTTTTACTGTAAGATCCTGCACAATAAATGATCCTTAAATCAGTTATTCTAACTATTTCAAGTCTCGAGAGACTCTTGGCATACATAACTGTTAAATTTCCTCACTCGTATGTCTTTTACATCTTGCTCAAGTGGCTCTGGCTAGACCATCTTGGCGGCGCGGAGTGCGCATCTCCCAATTGAAGGCGTTCAACGCCTCTTGGGAAAACATGTGTCCTGAAGAATTGTCCGTGGCGCTGTGATTCATGGCACTCTCCACCTCGGAGTTGGTGGCGGACAATCTGTCGGCATCCTCTGTCGGAGGAGCATCCGACGCATGCCTCGTGTTCGCCTCCGCTTCTGGGCCTGGCTTTGAAGCCTGGCTGGCGGAGGCTCGATTGGCAACCTCTCCGGATATAGTTCGGGCGCTCTTTTTCTGAAGAAACCGGCGTTAGTATGCCTTCGGAATAAAACCTGGGAATAAGGTGACACGCCATACCATTGCGCTGGCGCTTCAATCCGGACCACACTTCTTTTTAGCCTGTTGGGCCGTGCTGCCCCTTGTTGGCTAGCCGCCGCAGGCTCGGCCTTCCGCCTCAAGGGCTCCCCCTGCAAAACACCGTTGGTATACGGTGATAAAAAATAAGCAAGGATGAATCATTCTCAAAGTATTGGGGCTTCGGTCTCAGTTACCTGCGAGGCTAGAAGTATTCCGGGGTAATCGGCCGTAATGGCAACCAGGGCATTACCAATGCTCAGCTGGTGAAATACCCCATCGATCAGCTCCACCGATATGTCCGGATCCTCTTGGGAGGCCGGATCGAGGAACCGTTCCGGATCTTCGGGTTGTGGAGGCAGGCTGTTTATATCCTTTACGGCCTGGCGCAGTTCCTGCTTCGAAATCACAAAATAAGATACTTGACTATGGGAATATGGATCGGATGGACAAAAAGAAATGTCCGCTTACCCAGCTTGGAGGATTGTTCATAGAAAACCCGTCCTGTGGATTGACGCGAAGAAATTCCTCCTCTTCTCCCTTGTATAATGCGGACAAGGTCTTCATCAGATCAGCGACCGATCCCGGCCCCTTACGGCCATGGCGGGTGGCATCATCCTCCCCGTTGAAATCCCACATGGGGTGGCCTCTATCTTTGGGCGGCTGCACCCCGCATAATGCATGTGGCCATGACCCGATCATGGTCAGTCGGAATGAGCCAACAACCTTATTCAGCTCATCGGGTAAAGGGCGTCCTGTCATTCTCCCTCGAGGGCTCCGTGGGCCTTGACTTAGGCGTTTCTTCAAAGGAGCATTCTTGAACTCCGTGAGGCCGATCCGAACAGGGTCCGCGAGGGACATCTTCTATATAAAACCATTCGAAGGCCAGTCTTGGACGCCTTCTTCGGGGTTCGGATAGATATCCGGTCCGGCGATCGCCATAGTTGGCTCCGCCCACTTGATATATCAACCCCTCACGAGAAGCAGTGCGAGGCAGAACAACCTTTTCCTGGCCTTGAAATGAGCCTCGATGCCCAAAACAGCTCGCCGCAAAAGGGCTCTGAAGCCCGCAATATGCGAGAATGGAGGCAGGAGTAAGGTTGTGCAAGCTGGAGCCATAGAACTCAGAGGCCCCGGAGAAACGGATGAATTGGAAATCTGAGCCCTCTTATCAAATAAGGGACAAGGCATACCCGCTCTCCTTGGGAGGGACTGGGGGCGCTCTCCGCTTGTTTTCCGCGCTTATAGGTGGTGAGTCCGGCTCGAACCGGAACCATGAAGGCTGGGGGAAGAAACCCCTTGGTTTGGAGCGTCACTAGCTCGCTGTGCGGAATGGAGCATCTCTCCCAATCTCCAGGCCGAGGACTGGGAGGGCGAGAGGAGGAGCCGCGTCGACTGTCCATGATGGAATGGGTTTCTGTCAGATGTGCTCCGATGAAAGCTCGCGAAGGGAAGATGGTGTGATTCGGATCTAGATCCTCGTCTCTTATATAGGCAGCTCATTTGCGCAGCTAGGGGGATAAATGTAAAAATACCCTGGCTTTTCGCATTCGTTCAACACGTGGAAGATGGCCATTATTGGGCGTGGAAGCCAAGGAGCGCGATATTTACGAGAAGCCGGACACTATTCAAACAGGTACACAGGATTTGGAGAAGAACCCGCCTTGCAATGCCGAAGACAATCTATGCGCCGGACTCGTTGTCATTGAAGCCTGGTTAAGGGACTCTTGAGGAGTCGAATTAGGGGTGTCGGGTAGCGGACTATGACCTTTGGCGGACTCCTGGACTATGATGGTACAAGATTGAAGACTTCGTCCCATGTCCGGATGGGACTTTCCTTGGCATGGAAGGCAAGCTTGGCAATACGGATATGTAGATCTCCTACCATTGTAACCGACTCTGTGTAACCCTAACCCTCTTCGGTGCTTATATAAACCGGAGGTTTTAGTCCGTAGGACGAACAACAATCATACCATAGGCTAGCTTCTAGGGTTTAGCCTCTCTGATCTCGTGGTAGATCTACTCTTGTACTACCCATATCATCAATATTAATCAAGCAGGAGTAGGGTTTTACCTCCATCGAGAGGGCCCGAACCTGGGTAAAAACATCGTGTCCCTTGTCTCCTGTTACCATCCGCCTAGACGCACAGTTCGGGACCCCCTACCCGAGATCCGCCGGTTTTGACACCGACATACTGAGGGAGCCCTGGATTAGGGGGTGTCCGGATAGCCGGCCTATAGCCTTTGGCCGGACTACGGGACTATGAAGATACAAGATTGAAGACTTTGTCCCGTGTCGGGATGGGACTTTCCTTGGTGTGGAAGGCAAGCTTGGTGATACGGATATTTAGATCTCCTACCATTGTAACCGACTCTGTGTAACCCTAACCCTCTTCGGTGCCTATATAAACGGAGGTTTTAGTCCGTGGGGCGAACAACAATCATACCATAGGCTAGCTTCTAGGGTTTAGGCTCTACGATCCGTGGTAGATCTACTCTTGTACTACCCATATCATCAATATTAATCAAGCAGGAGTAGGGTATTACCTCCATCGAGAGGGCCCGAACACAGGTAAAAACATCGTGTCCCTTGTCTCCTGTTACCATCCGCCTAGCGCCTGCATTCGGGACCCCCTACCGAGATCCGCCGGTTTTGACACCGACATTGGTGCTTTCATTGAGAGTTCCTCTGTGTCATCATCTTTAGGCCCCATGGCTCCTCCGATCATGAACAACGATGCGCTCCAGGGTGAGACTTTTCTCCCCGGACAGATCTTCGTATTCGGCGGCTTTACTGCTGAGCCAATTAAGCAGCCATCTGGAGCAGATTGAAGATTCGCCCCTGGCCACCAGGTCAGATTTGGAAGTTTGAACTACGGTGGCGTCCGCGGAGACTTGATCTTGACGGGTTCGAGCCCTGACCAAGCGCGCCGCATTGTCATGAGGGCATGATCTAGCTCTGCCGCGAGCGGTGTCACGGAGGCGCACCGATGTCTGCTCCGACCTTCAGCTCGGAGCCGACTGCGCCGATCGAGGGCGGGTGGCTGGACACCGCCTCGGGGCTGCGATCTCTCTGACGATTGAGCCATACACCTACCTCGTCGCCATGGCTTCGTAACTCAAGGTGCGGACTCCTCTCCGGACTCCGTGCCTTCGCGCCCGCCAATCGAATCCGATTGGGCGCCGATCATAAATTCACTACGCGAGACATCTTTCGGCTTTTCGCCCTTTGGCGACATCCTGAATTCACTAAAGTCTCTCTCTTTATCGGGAGAGCCTGGCGGATTATGGTCGGGAAGGTTGGGATGCGGACGATGATGAAATTCAAAGCCCACCCACCACCCGCCCGTAACCACTATCGATAATTTAACCGACATGCTCGACTTGACTCCGAAGATATCGGCGGTATGGGCGGCGATGTAGGGAGGAACATGAACCAGCGCCTATAGGGCGCACGCGGAGAACCACCTCATCTCATGATGTATACATGGTGGACACACCTAAAGGCGGCGATGAGGAACATCGGGGCGCTATGAAGGATCATTCCCTCGGCAGTCAAAGCGGCGGCGTAAGCGCGCTCAAAGTCCGCCTCGACAAAGATAACATCCATACAGACCCAGCCATAGAGCAGGCGAACCGGTGGTAAACGAACATGCTATCGAGCAACCGTCCGAACAGGACAATGCGGATAAACAACCCGTCCCGGCGAAGATCACAGTCCATACGATCTCACGCCCGGACAAGTTCTTTGGGCGAAGAACCTCCACAAAAGGCTCGTCGCCCTGCCGTAGCCTGAAAAAGCGAAGCGGAAGCTCAAAACAGCGGAAGATGCACTCGAGAATCAGATGGAGCAAAGTACTCAACACCATGAGACAAATCTGGCGCGATCGCGAGCGAAAAACTACCTAAGCGAAAACTACTGCCTGAATTTGATGAGGAGGCCGTAGAGCCCCGCAATCAAAAACGATGAACCACCGGTCGGATGGGCGACCCCATAGCAAGCGAGAGAAGCGGCAAGCGGCGCCCGCACACAAGCCGACCACGTGATCCATACGAGGATTCACATAAAAAATATGGCGATTAGATCTATCTACGGGCCAAGAAAGCAAGCTCGATAAGCAATGCAACACATCAAGTATCCGAACATCACGGTACACCTAGATATAGGGGTGCGCACACTATGTTTCACCGATGAGGTGCTGGATTATAATTTCAGCGGAGATTCAAGCCCGTAAACATAGATGCATATGACGGAACAACAGACCACAGGTGCGGATTGAGGATTATATCCTCCACATACACATGGCTAGAGGAGATGATCTCACGCCATAAAATACTTACCCCTCAAGCTCAAAGGGCCAGCCCGGCATTGGCTTAAAAGCCTTCCTGAAAACACCATTGGAAGTTGGGAGGAGCTCGAGGATGCTTTTGGGCAAATTTTCAAGGGACCTATGTCCGACCTCCGGATGCCAGCGATTTAAGTCACATAAGCTGAACAACCGGAGAGTCAGCCGGAAATTTTGGAACAGATTCCTTACTAAAAAGAACCAAATAGTCGACTATCAGGACGCGAAGCCTTAGCAGCTTTCAAACACAACGTCAGGGGCGAATGGCTCGCATGGACACCTTGACCAAGAAAAGCCAAGAACAATGGCTGCATTAACAAGCCTCATGACCGCTTTTGCGGGAGAGGATAGCTAGCTGGCAAGATGCAACACCAGCGACCCAAGTACATCCGAAGTCAGGGATGGAAATGGGAAACCACGACGCAACAAGGGCCAGCATCGGACCAAGGGAAACAACCCGAAGAGCACGACAGTCAACGCCGGATTCAAAAGCTCTCGGCAGAATCATAAAAAGCTGCCCCTTAAGGATAACAGGGACGAGCTATCTAACTTAAACAAAATCTTGGACAAGATATACCAAATCCACAACACTCACAGGAAGCACGCAAACCATACCCACGAAGATTGTTGGGTCTTCAAGCGATCCGGCAAACTCAACGCCCGAACACAAGGGGCTCGACACACCAAGTGAGGGCGATGATGAACCCCAAAAGCGAGCACCGGAAAACAAAAGAATTTCCACAAGAAATCAAAACAGTAATCTCACTTGGCGTGACAAAAGGAAAAATAGGCGGCGCCCATAGAGTGCAGCGCCATACGGCCTATCCGGAGGAGTCCGCCACTCGTTATTAAAACCAATCACCTTCGACCATCTGGATTACTCTAGAAGTATCACGGAATGCAGGTTGGACTGCCTTGATATTAGATCCGATAATTGGCGGACTCCAATTTTCACAAGTCCTAATGGATGGCAGTGATCTAAACCTGCTATATCAGGACACGATCCATAAAGGGGATAGACCCAACAAGTTAACCTTCCACCTTGCCCCATTTACAAGTAGCTATCAAGCACTATTGGGGCCTTGAAGCTTTGCCCGCTTTAACGCAATACCGCATTATGCATCTCTTACACTTAAAATGCCGGTCCGCGGCATCATCTCGTTAAAAGGAAACATCGAGGGTTCCTCGAGTCCGGAAAATCGTGCGGCTGCCTTGACAGCCACACAATAAATCGGCTTCACCAATAAAAGCACTTAGACAGGTCGTCCAGACCCCGGACACGGCGTAAACATACAAGGGCTTACTAGACACATGCCCCCGTACAAGGGGCTCCGCAACAAGAGATCATAAAGCTCAATTCTATTCACTTTTTGAATTGTACTTCGTTTATTTAATATAACATACATTTTCGCACGACCTTTTTCAACTAAGTTCCTCTCTTTTACAGATGAACATCGTGCTACACCCGTCTAGGATCGGCTGCATGGAACCAGGCGTGAGCGTGCAGATAGGGACCCGTCGCAAGGATTCTTTTCAGATTAAGACCTCGTAAACCTTTTTCCTGTCTCTTGTTGATACACATCCCCGGTTTCTTGCTATAACCAAGGAGGAGGTGGCGTTTTGGCATAGGCCACGTCAAATTTGCGTGCACTGGACACAGGGCTTATTACCAAAGGCGATTGTTCGACCCGTTTTCATAAAGACCGAATACCTTAGGAGTGTTGGCGTCTCGAGTTAGGCCTTATATGCATCAGCTCCGAATCATGTCTTTGGTCAAATGTTGGGTTTGCCCGACTCTGTGTTTGCTGCCTTATGTTCCTCTCTATCGGCTGTCGGCACTGGAGAACTCTGCGATTGTGCCCGGTTCGGCGGCGAGCACCTCGATGAAAGCCAAAAAGCGATTGTAATGATATAGCGTGAGACTGGTCAACCACTCGATGACCGCTGGAATCTTTAGAATTCCTCGCATTGACGAAGGGCCGTTTCGGCTAGGCACATCTGGCGCCCGAATTGGGTGGCGGTGCCCCTAGGGCTATATAGTAGCCCCCTTAGTCGAACTCCTATGGCTAAGTGAAAGTGATAAAGCATTATAGTCCGTTTGCCTAGTTTGCTGCGCTATCACCTCCTTTGTAGGATCAAGAGTTGGATCAAGTGTGAAAAAGCGCTTTACGCAAACACCCCGCATTATATGCGTGGGGCTGAAACCAAAGACTGCCATCTTTCAGGTTATACACATATACATTAACGGCCGCACATGAGGTATTTTAATTCTTGAAGCACAAGTATAAAAAGCTTTTATATTCCATGAAACATTGTTTCACAATAATACATGTTATTGAACATAATATCCCGTGCCTGCGTCTCTATTAAGCGGCGCCTGCAGAACTTCACGAAAATAGTGCTCGGCAGGACTCGGCTTCCGTCCGAATCTTGGGATGCCACATCGGTGGCCTTCATCTCCACCCAGTATGTCTTGACACGGGCAAGAGCCATCCGCGCACCCTCTATGCATGCTGACCGCCTCATTGCTTTGATATGCGGCACCGCACCAAGGAATTGCTGCACCAAGCCAAAATAACTCTTCGTCTCGGGCCTTTTCAGCCACAAATGAGTCACGACATTCTTCATGGCAAGTCGGGACAACCTATTCAGCTCCGCCCATTTGGCCAAGCGATCGGTTAATGGAAGGGGCGCTCACGGATTCGGAGGCTGCGACCAAAAAGCTCTTCCATCTCATGATCCTTTTGATCTCCGAAGTGTTCGGCGGCGTCCATGCACTCGCCCGCCAAGTCGAGATATCCTCACTACTCCACAGCCGGTGCAGCCCGAGCATATTTAGGATCCGTGAACTTCCTCCGCAGCGAAAGGGCTTTCGGCGCGATATCTCGGCCTGGCGTGCTCCTCCTTCATGGCTCTCATCGCGGGCGAGCATCCTTGGCCTCGGTGGTGGCCTTCTTGAGTCCTCTTGCTTCGCTCGACCTTCTTTTCAAGAAGCTCGCAGCGGTCGATAGCATTCTTAAACTTCACGGCCATCTCGGCCATTTCCTTCTTACTTGGCGATGAGCAGCCTGTTCGGCTTTTAGCTCTTGACCGCCTTTAAAACAGCAGCATCACTTTTTCGGCCTGCTCCTTGGCTCGGGCAAGCTCCGCCGAAGGTTCTCCATGGCAGCGGCACCATCTGCATCAAGCATACATGTTGTAAGGCACGGGCATCAAGCTCCCTTACCGGTGTCGCGGAGAAACCGCATACCTTGTGACTCGTCAAGCCGCTTATTGACAAGCGCGATGTCGGCATCCGCCACGTCAAGTTGCCGCTTTAGTTCGGCAAATTCATCGATCCGGCTAGCCACGGACGCTCCGCCACCTACATAGGAAGGCGACATATTATAACCTGGGATTATGATCCTCGACGCGCTGTCATTCTTGACAAAGCGCCGAGTCTCAGGGGCTACTATCTACACAGGGCGCATCTTATATATGCGGAACCGTCAAAAGGTACATCATTGCACGTACCTCAAAACCTGTCAGTAAAACTCTGGCGGCCTCGTACAACCCGCTTTCCGTGGACGAATTTTTTTCAATCACCGTACCCATCAATGCACGGTGATCCTCGAGATAGACACTGCGCCCGAGTAGACCCTTCAACTCCTCCGACCGTGCACGGGAGGTGCGGACTCGTCGATGGCCTTTTGAAGGCGGACATGGAAGGCTCACAGGGGCCCTCGACCGCCCTCCACCCCTGCGGATTGGAAAAACCCTCATGGCGACACCTCGGGATCGTCCGCCTCGCTAAGCGATACAGCGGGGAAGTGTTCCGCTCTCCATCATCTCCGGACAAAGATCCCCGAGGCGAGCTCTGCTTTTGAAGGGCTGAGATCCGAACTACAAGGTAAAATTTTGGTCATCTTGAAACAAAACAGGGATGTCTCTTATTTTAAAAAAACTCCCTCTCTACTTACGGCTCATTTGGAGGCTGATCTCCTTGGGAAATAATGCGGCGGGGCATCTTCGGCGCAGGACCTTCTGGCGAAGATTTCTTCCAGCGCTTTGAGGCCTTGGTCTCCGGATCTTGAGGCGGTCCTCTTCTCCCCTTGGATGGAGGATTCTCGATCCCTCCTTTCTTGATAACCTCCTTCACGGAGGCGTAGCTTCCTTGTTCCCCCTTCGCCTTCTTCTAAAGGCGCAGCCTCCAACATCTTGGTTAACACAGGATCCGGCGTGGTCTCAGGGAGGGGGGCCGGACACCTGATCAGTTTTACTTTCGCTATCCACTCCTGTTTAAGGGACAACTTTTAAGGGCAAATTTATGATAAATATCACGGATAAGCGTGTAAAGATGCAGGACTACTTACTTGAGCATCCGGGCGATTGCAGCTCAGACCTGCGTCCTCGGTTGAGTCCGGACACATTGCTTGTGATCCGAAGAACAGTTTGTACATCTCCACGGGTGTTGCACCCATAAAATGTTGGAGAGCTCGTGGTCCCTCCGGATTGAACTCCCACAGGCGGAGGGGGCGACGTTTGCAGGGCAGGATGCGACGAATCAGCATGACCTGCGCTACTACGACCAGATTGATCTCTCTCTCTAGGAGGTCTCGAATACGGCCTGCAAAAGGGCACGTCCTTGGGCGGCCCCAGTCAAGCCCTTTATTGACCCATGGCGTCAGCCGCGGTGGAGGACCCGGCGAAAGGCAGGTGGCGCCACCCATTTGGTGCCCACAGGGCTGTGATATAAAACCACACTTGTTGCCATAGACTGAGCTCCTCTTGAAAAGAGCCCTCGGGCCATGGGCGTCGGCATTCTTGCTTATAACAGCCCCTCCGCACTCTGCTGTTGCCCTTGATCATCTTGGCTCCACCTTGAAGGTCTTGAGCCACAATCCGAAGTGAGGGGTAATGCGGAGGAATGCTTACTCTGACGATGAGCGATGAGATGTGGAGGATGGACTCGGATCCAAGTCGTGAAATTCCAGCCCGTAATAAAACATGAGCCCCCCTCACGAAGGGTCCGTCGGAAACCTAGCCCTCGAAGGAAGTGAGGCTTGAACACCACGCTTTCACGGGCTTGGGAGAGGGAATAACCTGCCCTTGGGCAGGCAGCCTATCATGATTTCGCGGTTAGATACGGCATCTCTTAGCTTTAGGATGTCTTCTTCGTGACGGAGGAAGGCATCCACGGCCTTGAAGGTCGGGCGGACATCATCGAAGGTCGAAGCGCTGAATCTGGAGCTTTGGGTGTTGGGACTCGAAGCGAGGCGGATTCGATTGAGATTGAGAAAAAGAGGGGCCTTGGTCTCTTTATAAAGAGGTTGAATACCAGGAGCCCTCCACTGTGACCGTTCGGGACTCGCCTTGATAGAGGCGTGCCAGCGAACACGGCTGGAGTTACTACGCCCGTATTAATGAGAATCCGGAATAAGGGACATGATCTCTGCTTTGACAAGGCGTGCCAAGAAACCGCCTCGCTAAGCGTGCTAAGGTGGGTAAAAGCGATTCGAATAAAGGCTTGGCCGTGGTGTGATGTCACCTCTGCGGAATCGTCGGCAGATTGAAGTTGTGTAAATATTATTCTCTCTCACGGTGGTATGTGGAACTTATTTTGCAGAGCGGACACTATCCTTGTGTTCAAAATCTTCTATGAAGTATTTGGAGGAGGAACCGCCTTGTAATGCGAAGACAATATCTTGTGCGCGGACTCGTCGTCATTGAAGCCTGGTTCGAGGGAGACTCTTGAGGAGTCTGGATTAGGGGTGTCGGATAGCGGACTATAGCCTTTGGCGGACTCTGGACTATGAAGATACAAGATTGAAGACTTCGTCCCATGTCGGATGGGACTTTCCTTGGCGTGGAAGGCAAGCTTGGTGATACGGATATGTAGATCTCCTACCATTGTAACCGACTCTATGTAACCCTAACCCTCTTGGTGCCTATATAAACCGGAGGGCTTTAGTCCGTGGGGCGAACAACAATCATACCATAGGCTAGCTTCTAGGGTTTAGCCTCTACGATCTCGTGGTAGATCTACTCTTGTACTACCCATATCATCAATATTAATCAAGCAGGAGTAGGGTTTTACCTCCATCGAGAGGGCCCGAACCTGGGTAAAATCATCGTGTCCCTTGTCTCCTGTTACCATCCGCCTAGCGCATAGTTCGGGACCCCCTACCGAGATCCGCGGTTTGACACCGACATTGGTGCTTTCATTGAGAGTTCCTCGTGCCGTCATCTTTAGGCCCGATGGCTCCTCCGATCATCAACAACGATGCGCTCGGGGTGAGACTTTTCTCCCCGGACAAATCTTCGTATTCGGCGGCTTTGCTGCTGCGGGCCATTTAAGCAGCCATCTGGAGCAGATTGAAAGCTTCGCCCCAGCCACGGAGTTAGATTTGGAAGTTTGAACTACATGGTGGCGTCCGCGGAGACTTGATCTTGACGGGTTTGAGCCACAGCCAAGCGCGCTGCCTTTGTCATGAGGGCATGATCTGGCTCTGCCGCGAGCGGTGTCTGGAAGCCGCACCGGTGTCCGCTCCGACCTTTAGCTCGGAGCCCTCTGCGCCGTCGAGGGCGGGTGGCTGGACACCGCCTTGGGGCTGTGATCTCTCGGTGGTTGAGCCGTACACCTACCGTCCTTTTGAAGCTCGTGACTCAAGGCGCGGACTCCTCTCCGGAATCCGAGCCTTCAGCGCCCATAATCGAATCCGATTGGGCGCCGATCATGGAATTCACCGCCCGCGGACATCTTTCATTTTCGCCCTTTGGCGACATCCTGAATTCACTAAAGTCTCTCTCTTTATCGGAGAGCCCTGGCGGATTATGGTCGAGGAAGGTTGGGATCACGGACGACGAAGAAAATCAAAGCCCACCACCACCACTTAGTAGCCACTATCGATGATTTAGCCGACATGCTCGACTTCGACTCCGAAGACATCGGCGGTATGGGCGGCGATGCAGGAGATGACCAAGAACCAGCGCCCGCAGGCGGTGGAAAACCACCTCGTCATCACGACATATACATGGTGGACATCCCAAAAGATGGGAATGGCGATGGAGCAATGGAGGATGACCCTCAAGAAACAGCCTAAGCGCCCGACATCAGCGGCACGCTCTAAATCCCGCCACAGCAAAAGCGGTGATTCGGCACGGAGACAATAACACCCGGATAGTGCGAAGACAACCCCCTCCGGCAGGATTCAGCGCGGGAGGATGGAGAAGCCAACCCTCATGAGAGGCGGCAGAAAAAGAGGTGAAACGATAATTACATGCCTCCCTCCGAAGATGAGTCAAGCCTCGACGACAACAAATTCGTCATGCCCGAGGATCCCGTCGAACAAGAGCATTTCAAACACAGGCTCATGGCCACGGCAACCAGCCTCAAGAAAAAGCAGCAACAGCTTAGAGCTGACCAAGACTTGCTAGGTGCGGATGGACTGAAGTCCTTGCGGCCAAGAGTATGAACTCGAGCGCCCTCCAAGAGCTACCCAAGACGCACGCTGCTACCCCAATTAGAGGAGGAATCACCCAAACCTGCATCACCAGTGCATGACACGGCTGACCGACCACCTCGTGGCCGCGACAGAGAGGCCTCTCGGCCCTCAACTCAAGCCGCACCCAGCAGTACCCTCAAAAATACCAAAGGCGGGAAATCGCCCGGACACTGTGAGATATATTGGAGGACAAGGCAAGGCAAACAAGATCGATCTACGGATTGCGTGGGCGCCCGACACGTGGCGATAACAAATCACGCCGGATATAGCAACTCGGCCGGGCGAACACGATGAACAAAGCTCATTTGAGCTGCGTCATGATATAGCCCAATCTGGGCGCCGCACACCCACTATGCTTCGCAGATGAAGTGATGGATCATCCAATCCCTGAGGGTTTCAAACCCGTAAACATTGAATCATACGATGGAGCAACAGATCCTGCGGTTTGGATCGAGGACTATCTCCTTCACATCCACATGGCCCGCGGTGATGATCTACACACCATCAAATACCTCCCACTCAAGCTTAAAGGACCAGCCCGGCATTGGCTTAACAGCTTGCCGGTGAGAGTCAATTGGTTGTTGGGAAGACACGGCCGCATTCCTCGACAATTTCAGGGCACATATGTGCGACCACGAAAGCCGATGACCTAAGCCACATAATTCAGCAGCCGGAGGAATCGGCGGACAATTACGGACACGGTTCCTAACCAAGAAAAATCAAATCATCGATTGTTGGGATGCGAGGCCCTTGCAGCCTTCAAACACAACATCATGACGAGTGGCTTGCCCGACACCTAGGACAGGAAAAGCGAAATCCATGGCAGCCCTCACAACACTCATGACCCACTTTTAGCGTGGGAGAGGACAGCTGGCTAGCTCGTAGTAACAACATGGCCAAGAGCCCTGGTAATTTAGATACCAAGGACAGCAATGGCGGTCGGCGTCGCAACAAGCACCGCGCCGCGTGCGACGATAATCGAGGATCTGACGGTCAATGCGGATTCGAGGCTCTAAACCGGTCGCGGAAAAAGCCATTTAAAAGGAATACTCCGGCCCGTCAATTTGGACCAAATACTCGATCGCTCGTGCGGATACGGCACCCGGAAAACTAGCCAACCACACCAACATGGATTGTTGGGTGTTCAAGCGAGGCATGCAAGTTAAATGCGAAAACAATGACAAGGGGCTGCATAAGCGATGGCGAGGAGGAGCCCGGCCGCCGAACAATGGAGGACAGAAGGCTTCCCCCCACAAGTGCGGATGGTGAACATGATATCGCAACCCACATACCCAAAAGGGGCGAGGCGTGCACTAAAGGGGCGAATATGCGATGGAGCGGTCGCCCCAAAGTTCAACCCGTGGTCTTCCTGCCCGATCACTTTTGATCGAAGGACCACCCACTAGCATCCGCCATGGCGGATTCGCGCATCGGTTCTAGACCCAATCATTAACGGTTTCATCTCACTAGAGTCCTAATGGACAGCGGCGGCAGACCTGAACTGCTTTATCAAGACACGGTCGCCAAAATGGGCATAGACCCATCAAGGATTAAACCCACGAAGGCGACCTTTAAAGGCGTCATACCAGGTGTAGAGGCCAACTTCAGGCCCGATTACATGAAGTGGTCTTGGATCCCGGATAACTTCAAAGCAAGGAGTTAATCTTGACATAGTCCCATTCCATGGCGGCTATCACGCCTTCTTTCGAGCGAACCGCATTTGCAAAGTTCAATGCGGTGCCGCACTCACGCATATCTCAAGCTCAAGATGCAGGTCCTCGAGGTCATTACGGTCAATGGAAACACGAGCGCTCTCTCCGGACGGAGGAGCATCTGGCGTCCCTCGCGGCGGAAGTACAAAGCAGCCTCTTAAGGCAATTCTCGAGTCAAGCTATTAAGCGTCCGGACACCGTCAAAGCGCGCCGGGTAACCTACAACAAGACCGCCTGGCACGTTCCGAGCACGCATATCAATGCGGCCCAAACCCCAGCCCTCGCGAACTTGCGAAACCAGTACTACGCGTACATAATTACGCTCTGGAAATACCATGGGCATAGTGGGAGGGGCACGACCGCGGCATGCCCAGAATGCGACTCAACCGCACCAGGGGCTCCCGATTGTGTCATTCTTTTCTTCTTTCTTTTTTACTTTCAGGACTCCGTTCTCACGAAGCCTGTCGGCGATAGAATCACCGAACACACGATGCAACAGCCAGGGATGCGGCTTCGTCGAGTGTCGGTGGTCTCTATTACGAGCAGTATACCTGTTTTACACACCATCCCATAGCTTACCCACGGAGAGGACATGTCAAAAGTCCGTCCCTTGCTTATCACACTATTTGTATCGTTCGCTCTTCTGCAGCCCTTTTGAATAAACAATACATAACCTGCGTATTATTGAATTCCTTTTTCTATATATATATGTTCATTTATGACATTGTGCAACATTACACTTTAGTGCAGGCAATACACAGAGGCTTAATTACCCCACAACATGGTGTGATAAGTCCGAACACTTTCACAAGTCGGCACCCGAACTTATAGCATTATATGCATCGGCTCGAATCATGTCTTGGGTCAATAGTTGGGTTTGCCCGGCTCCCATTCAGGAGTCCCGGATTAGGGAGTGTCGGATAGCGAACTATCACCGTTGGTCGGACTCTGGACTATGAAGATACAAGATTGAAGACTTGAGTCCCGTGTCCGGATGGGACTTTCCTTGGTGTGGAAGGCAAGCTTGGCGATCTGAGATATGTAGATATCCTACCATTGTAACCGACTACTGTGTAACCCTAACCTATCCGGTGTCTATATAAACCGGAGGTTTTAGTCCATAGGGCGAACAACAATCATACCATAGGCTAGCTTCTAGTGTTTAGCCTCTCACGATCTCGTGGTAGATCTACTCTTGTATTACCCATATCATCAATATTAATCAAGCAGGAGTAGGGTATTACCTCCATCGAGAGGGCTGAACCTGGGTAAAAACATCGTGTCCCTTGTCTCTGTTACCATCCGCCTAGGCGCACAGTCGGGACCCCCTACCGAGATCCGCGGTTTGACACCGACATTGGTGCTTTCATTGAGAGTTCCTACATTGTAAAACGCCATCAGGTGGGATGCCTCATCTCGTCTTTAAAGGCGATACTATCACCAAAGAAGCCTTGGCCCTTGGTGGACTCTTGACTGGCGGTTTCTCATGACCGCTAGTTCGGCCGCTTGTGGCAAGCGGTGACCTCTCGAGTCATCGAAACCAATCTCCATGTTAGTTGAAACTTGCGAACAGTTAGATCGATCGAGCCCTCCTCATGTGAGCTCTTGGATCGCGCCATACCACAGGAGTCGCCACGGACTACGACGGATCGGGCCTAAAACCGATCTAGAGAAATCAACTCTCCGCAGAGCTACCCATCATGTTGCTGTGATAGAAGAGCCATGCGGCAATTCTTCTTCTATCTTAAGGACTAGCTACGTCCGGTTCGATCCTCCATACCGGACTCCTTGAGAGGGGCGGATGTCGATCAAGCCTGAACTTAAAGTCGGTGGTGGGTTGGACTCATTGGATAACACTCAAAATCCAAACTTCCAAGTTAGGAAACTTCCGGCCCCTGAGTCCTAAATTGGGCGAGGTTCCGGATCTAGTTCCACCGCCCACCCAAAAATAGCGATCTCTCTCGAATTCGGCAAGAGCCCGCTGAAGCGATTACATCATTCTTGGGCGATTCCTCCAGGTTATGGACAGGATAAAGGACTGCGAGAGGAGGGCGCAATCCCAATTTTCTGCAATAATTGCACGGACAAGGGAATCCTAAGCGCCATAAGTCAGTGCGAAATTACACACTTTGCTGACTTGGTGACCATAGTACAAAAATCTACTTGGCGATGGAGCGCTGGAAAACCGAAAGTAAATTTTGGGATAATCCGGTCCGAATACATCCCTAGTCCAAAATAAAAGGGTGCATCATTATCAAGCACTGGGTTAAATACCAAAAACCAAAACCCCATGAAGGTGCGGAACCGTCTTGGAGGGTTGGCTAAACAGACCTGCAAAATTCACTTACAGGCGCCACTCCAACTCATAGCCTTGAGCATGTTGGATACTCGGCAGGTGGCCAAAAGTGGCGAGGAGCTTCTAGCTTCAGAATCAGCCCGGCAACACCCGATGCACGGTGTTAACAGTCTTCGAGACTTTTGCATCAAATAACATGCAACGAACACTCCATAACCTTGCGAAGTCTACCAAGTAGCAACAATAAATCCATGCGGTGACACGGCTATTACCTTTAATGCAGTGAGCGAACCTAAATTCGAATAGCCCGAGCACCAGCCGCATTGGTCCTCGATCCGAT
>JAHIAM010006018.1:0-40390 GCA_021605205.1 Aegilops longissima
ACCACGCTCTTCCTCAAGAGCATTGGAAAGATCCAAAATCTCATCGGCATAGTCTCGACTATGCCCTCCATCTTAGAGATGGTATCTTCATGAGCCTCGATCATGTCATTGGCTTCATAAGTTGTTCCAAGAGAGCAACGGCGTTTCTTGGCTTTACCCTTGAGTTTACCCGTAAAGGCCTCAAACTCATTCTCATCCGCATTAGTTCCTCATGTTCATCAATGCTATACGTCGAAGAAGGATGATTAATGATGGTAGTTTTGATGTTGGGGGTTACCTTGTTGGTGGCTTTAGCCATGAGGCACTTGGCAGTGATGCTCTCATTGGGTGAGTTGAAGAGAGACACCCGTGGAGTCGCTCTGAATGTCAACGGAGGCCATGGCAACCGACTCACCATCTTCATCATCATCATCATCCTCATTGTACTCTTCTTCTACCACCAACGCCTTTGTGAGGAGTCTTCTTGGTGAAGTTGCTCTTGTTGGGGAAAGACTTGGCCTTGTCCTTTTGGATGAGCTTGCCACCGTTGTCTTCCCTCTTCTCATAAGGGCACTCGCAACAAAGTGGCTCACATTGCCACAATTGAAGCAAGTCCTCACTCGCTGCTTGCCCTTTGCGCCACTTTGAATTGTTCTTGTTGAAGTTGGGCCTTGAGTTCTTCTTGCTCCAAAATTGCCTTGAAGCAAGGGCCATGTGTTCATGATAGGCATACTTCGTATCTCTCGAGGTTGCTCTCTCTTATTCCTATTCATCCTCTTCCTCCATACTAACTCTTGGCCTTTTAGAGCAAGGTTGGGTTTCTTTACTCTTTTGAGATCGGAAGTACCGCATTATTTCGGCGGTCTTGTCCAAGATGCTCATAGCAACAAACTCATCCAACACATCACTTGAGGACAAGTGTGGAAGTCCGGCCTTTGACGAATGACGGAGGACATGGCTTTGTGGTAGGGCATCATTGCTTTGAGGAATTTGTGCTTGATCCAATTGTCATCCGTGTCCTTACTTCCATGATCTCATAGAGAGACCGCTAGTTTGGTTACTCCCGATAAAGCTCACGAGGTTCTTCATCTTCTTTCATTGCAAACTCATCGGCTTCATCTTGTACCACTTCATAGTTGGAACGTTGAATGCTTGTGCTTCCCCGATAGAGGGAAACCACTTTACGCCACGCATCTTTGGCCAATGAGTAGGGCCGAGATGAGGAAGGTCTTCGGTGGGATTGCTTCTTGGATAATGAAGAGAGCATTCTCATTGAATTGATCATCCACTTCTTCTAGGGGTGAAGTTGCTTGGTCATGCGGATAAAACCTCTTCAATGATTCTCCAAAGGTTAGTGTTCACATGATTTAAATGACGCTAAAATGATAGACCCAAAATCAAAATCTACATTCTTCTCAATCTTAGGGTCGGGCCGGCATGATTCAAATGAGTGGAAGGAATCGAATCCACCATAGACAAGTGGAGGTTCCACATGGGCAAAGATGCCGGTGCCATTTTTACCACTAGAAGAAGGACCTTTTCGCTAGTAGCTTCCCCTTGTCGGAGGTAGATCCGCCACCTTCTTAGCGGGATCACCCACTTTCAAAGGTGTGGTGGAAAGTTTAAGCCCTTGTAGAAATTTATTAAACATGATTCTCGACCTCGATCGTCATGGAGGTTTTCAATGTGTCCAACGCCACATTGAATTCCTCACGTGAGATCGAGGTACTCTTATCTCCCATAGATTTATATCGGATTCGCACCGGAGTGCTCCTCCACATCGCTCACGACGCCAACCATACTCTTCTTCAAGAAAAGTCCTTAATAAAGAGACGAGGCTCATACCAATTGAAAGGATCGATATAGTTGACTAGAGGGGTGAATAGGAAACTAACAATTTTAGCTTTTTTCTTTTACTAATTTAAACTTTGCATCAAAGTAGGTTGTCTAGATATGCAACTAGGTGAGCAACCTATATGATGCAACAACAATAAGCACGCACGCAAGCAAGAGATATAACACAAATAAGCTTGCACAAGTAAAGGCATGAGATAACCAAGAGTGGAGCCGGTGAAGACGAGGATGTTACCAAGTTCCTTCCTTTGAGGGGAAGTACGCCTGTTGAGCGGGCGTGGAGGCACAATGCTCCACAAGAAGCCACTAGGGCCACCGTGATTCTCCTCACGCCTCACACAATGCGAGATGAGGAGATTCCACTATTGGTGCCCTTGGACGCCGCGATCGAACCTTTACAAACAAGGTTGGGGCACCTCCCACAACTTAATTGGAGGCTTCTAACGACACCATGAAGCTTCACCATAATGGACTATGGCTCCATGGTGACCTCAACTGCCTAGGGTGATCAAACACCCAAGAGTAACAAGATCCGCAGGGATTAGTGGGGAATCAAATTTCTCTTGGTGGAAGTGTAGATCGGGTTTTCAACCACTCCCGAGCAAATCAACAAGTTTGATTGGCTAGGAGTGAGATCGGCTAAAATGGATCTTAGAGCAACAATGGAGCTTTAGGGTGAAAAGGTGGTCAACTAGAGGAAGAAGACACCCTTTATAGTCGTGGACAAAATCCAACCGTTATCCACCTAACCAGCCCGCGACATGCGGTACTTATCGGATTTCGGGTTCCGCACCTCTTGGTTCAACTCGGGTGCACGCTGGAGATCGCACCTCCAACCTACCACGCCTCTGGCCGCCTCAAGCATCTAAACTACACGAAGAACAACACATGACACGAGGTTTATATCGTTCGTGCCACCATTGTGGTGTAATACCCTAATCCAAAGGTGTGTGTGGTGGATTGCCTCAGGGCTGATGATGAATAGATAAGGGAAGAACAGCTCACGAGGGGCTGTTCTTGAGCTGGTGTGATGAACTGCTAGGGAGTTCGCCTCTTCTCTCTCTCTCTAGATGCTGACCCGATCGATCAGCCCTCTTTTTTCCTTCACCCTCCGACCTGCTTGCCTCGGGTGGTGGCTAGCTCTATTTATAGTGGGAGGCCCTGGCCTGTTCCCAAATATTGAGCGGAAGGGCGCCAACAATTGGCCATTTTGAAGGCTAACATCTAGTACACTTATCCTGACTAAAGTCGGTCCTCACGCCAAAGACTCGGACGAAGAAGCCGGCTTGGGCTCCACGATGACCTCCTTCCTCGCCGCTCGCTGGTCTTGGTCTTGTTGCACCGAAATGGTTGCCTTTGCCTCGATGCCTTGGCTCGCGCTTGCCTCCTTTGCACAAGGGGAAATGAGGACATGCTGGCTGGCGCTCATTTGGCACCCTCGGTCGCTATGGCTTAAGCATGGGCACCTCGTGAGGTACCCCGCCTGATCTCCCCGCCTCCGCGAGCCAGCTCGACGAGGTCGTGCTCGAGGAAGCTTCTGTCGTCCGCCTCATGAGGCTTGGCCCTCGCGAGGGTCTTGAGCTTGTGTTGATGAAGATGGGCCAGATAACACCCCTGAGCACACGCCAGAGGGCGCGCAGTGCAAGGCTGGGTACCCCTGCCTTAACGCCGACAAGAGTCTCCACGCGCCAAGGCGCCGCCGACTTGGCTTAGCGAGAGAAGCGGGGCAAGGTGAAGCGTCAGGCCCTAATAGCTGCGGCCTTGGGCGCCACGTGGCGTTGATTGACGTGGTGTCCTCGCTTCCCACGACGCCGCAATCGCACGAATCAACAAGTCCATGCATGCAAAGCGGGTCATGATTACCTGCGTGATCGTGGAGGTCGACGGTTGGGCCTCTGCTATATGTACATGAACGGCGTGAGCCCTTCCACCATCTCTTCTTGCTTCTCCTTCTTCTCCATCCTTGCCCTTGCTCCACATTAGACAATGGCTCGATCCGCTGGTTCTCCGCAAAGAGAAAGGAAAGGCCCCCGAGAGGGTCCCGATCCGCCTCACCGAAGAAATGGCTAGCCCTCGCCGCCAAGATGAGGGCGCCTGACAGAGGTGTCGAGGCCTGCACGAGCGGCCACCGCCAGGTTCCCGCTGCCCTTGTACGCCCGCATTGAGGGCCCTGAAGGAGTTGAGCGGACGGCCACGGATGACGCCGCTGGCCGGCCGGGCGGGTCACGGCGTGCGCATTGTTCCTCCCGAGTCCATGTCGAGGGCTCCTCCCAAGAGCTTGTGCTCCACGCCGCCATGCCTCCTCGCCTTGGATTCGCCTTCCTCCTTCGCCTTTTGGATTCCAGAGGGGCTCTTGGAGCTCTGTGGCAGCATGCGGGCCACAGCACTCCCTGCGACCGAGCGGAGGTTGCGGTCGCCGCCTCCGGCAAGGTCCTCATGACTCCGAGGCTGGGGCGAGATCACGGGTTCAGAGGGACGAGGGGCGCCTAGTGATCCACCTGGAGTACGATGGTGGCGCCTTGATGTTCTTCAAGGTCTTTGACGCGAAGGACGTCAGCTGGAGTGCTGCTCTTAGAGAGGCGGCCGGCCCCGCCGCGGGCGAGGACTAGGCTCGCCGACCGCTTCCCCGCCAGCTCCTCGGCAGCGGAGGCGCTTGAGATCCAGCGACTCCACCAACTCTTCGCGACCGGAGACGAGCGATTTACAGCTACGAGCCTCCGAGCTTGCACCGCTTGAGCCGGGCGGGCGCGGCCAGCTTCCAAGGCCGTGATCTGATGGGGTTGGCGCCAGGTTCGGCCCATCTGTTGATGATGGCGCCTCTGTGGAGACGTGCGAGTAGCGCTTTAGGATCTTCCTTTTGTTCCTCGCAAGGAATCAAGAACACACCCCGTGGGGGCTTGTAAGGTGCTTATGATTCCGCTTGTTAATATGACCCTTGTCGTGAAGTGGTGCGAGATGCTCATCCCATCTTAGCTTAGTTCCTCCTTTCAACTCGCGAGGGCTTGACGCCTCGGCCGACTGTGTCCCGGTCCCAAGGCAAAGCTTCAGCTGCCGCTGGTATGCCAGGTCGCGATGCCGTGGTCAAGGCCAGGAGGTTAGCGGCCCTGGGTCCAAGAAGAGCCTCGAGTCGCGATGCTCAGAGGTCCCTTTAGCACTCAAGCAGCCATCGCTCCGTGAGAAAGGAGCGACGCTAATAACACAGGATTGCATTAGGTGCGAGGCCGGTGCTGCGATAGCTAGTATTTCCGAGGATGACTTATCTCAGAGTCGAACCGCCTCTTGGTGCGGGCGTTAGGTCCGCTGTGACAAGAGCCGAGGAGTTGCCCGGCGAGGTCCCCGCGCCTCTTCCCTCTCGCCTTTACTCCCCTTTCGCGCCTACGCCCCGGTCCCGCCCTCGAGCGAGCTCACTGCAGTGTATGCTGTGTCACGATGCCGTGGACAAGGCCAGGAGGTGAGGGCTGAGAGCCAAGAGAGTCATGAGTCGCGATGCTCAGTGTACCCCCTTTAACGCAAGGCAAGCGCGGGACGAGAGTGAAGGAGACGTCTGAAGGCCTCGCCGACATCGCTTCCTTGAAGGGATCCTGCGGCTCATCACAAGAAGAACAAGAGTTCGCCATGACAATCGATAAACGACGTTGGTTGCTCGAGGGGTGACGAGGCAATCAAGGCTTGACGAGGTGGCGCTTATGGGCTGCCGCCGCGAGCTCAGCCATTCGTGTCCGGGCGACGCGCGTGGACGGACCCATGCGCAAGCTTCGTGCCATTAGGGAGCAGCTCCATCAGTTGGTGTCAATCGAGCGAGCGATTAGGTCAAACACGTTAATCATGAAGGAGAAAATCCATTTAGATAGGTGCAGAAGGTGAACATCGCTGGTCGGGCCCGAGCGACTTTGGGACTACGCAGCCCGAGGCGCCCCAATAAAGTAAACTAAAAACATGAATCAAGTGGATACATGCCGCAAGGACGGACTCCACGCGCCCGGGAGTGATGCAGCCTCGGGGCGCCCCAGCGAAAATTAAACTCAAAGGATGCCACCGATAATGTTGAAGATGAAGGATGTTGAAGTAGTGGACGGCGCGCTGTCGGAAGCCGATCTTCACGAGCCCCTAGGCCTAGGAGCCTCGGGAGGCCCGAGGCGCGGGTGGCCTCTGCAACCATCTCCATGTCACATCCCTAGCCTTATCTTGCACTAGGCTAGCACTTGTCTGTTGCATCATGTTTAATTATTTTGAAACTTGGAATGGGGATGATGAACCCTAGCACTAAAATTAAATCAAATAGGATCAATCATAAAATATTTTCAATGAACCTGAATGCTTTTCGTAAAAGTTCATCATTTTTGAATTGGTTTAGAACCTCCGCCAAAATGGTGCACATTCTCTAGGCCACTCTGGATTTTTGAATTAATTCATTAAGTATTTGCATTTGGGCATTTAATTCCTATAAGTTTTTTTAATTTCCCAAATAATGCTGATAATGGTTGAGGGCTGTTGGAAATAATTTCATAAGTGCCCACCATTATTTTCAGCATTTTATCAAATGGTTTAGTATTTTTATTAAATCAAAACAAAACAGAATAAAATAGAAAACTGAAATAAAAAGAAGGACGTAAACCTATCTAACTCACCTATGTAGCCACCGGTGGCTCAACAGACCGCCCAGCTAGGCCCATCCCACCTCCTCCTCTCTCTCCATCGTTTTCAACCTCCCCGCCAAGCAAGGAGGAGGGCGGTTCAAGGCCAAAGACGCCAAGACGGCCACCGACGGACACCTCCTTCTTGCCGCTTCTTCCCTCGTCGCCTCAAGACCTCCCTTGCGATGCCACGCCCCCAGTGCCCTCTCACTCTCTCCGTGCCTTTCTCCTCCGCTTCTCCTCCTTCAAGACTGAAGCGCCTGACGCCGGCTGCTCACGCCACCGACCACCCCTCTCGCCAAGGAGTCCAAAGGCCCCGCCTTGACGCCTGACCTCTCCATGGAGCTACACAACGCCGGAGCCCTGATCGCCGCCACGCCTGCCTTTCCCCATCTTCGCCGGCTCGAGATCGCTGGCTTCGCCACGTTGCCGTCTGCCGCCCTCGAGCTCACTAGCATGCTCGCTAGTTCCTCGTGAGCCCTCTTTCCTCCGCCCTCTCCCTGGCTGCCTCTTGGCGACTCTAGCCGGGTTCCCACCTGGCTGGAGCCTGGCCGCCGCCACAAAGCTGCCGCTAGCAGCCCCGCTTAACCAAACCAAGCATGTAGGCATGCTCCGCATCCCTGTGAGGCTGGACGCCTGTGTCGCTGCTAGTGCACCGTAGCCTCGCTACCGAGCTCGCCGATCTCCCAGCCGAGACTTGCCATCGCTAATGTCAGGGCACCTGGGCTGCTGCCGCTGGTCGCAATGGATGCGCTGGGCGAGCTGCCTGGCATCTTGTAGAGCCTCGTCGCTAATTTGGTCGCGGAGGAAAATCCTAGCCTCCGCTGCCTGGCTCGGCCAAGCTGCTAAACGCCAGCAAAGCTTGACTCCACTTTGACCTCGCTGGTCCCACCCGTCCTCGACATGTGGGGCCCTAACTGGATTAGTTAGGTGTTAGTTAGTGCTAATCACCATTGCCTGCTGTTAATCCCTCGCTAAACTAACACCGAGCCATCGCTATGGGCCCATCACACGACATTTTTAGTAGATTTAGTTTAACTCTAATTAACTCAAGCTAACTAACTAGGTCATCGACTGACCAAGGTCCCCTGTGTCAGTTTGACCCGGACGGGCGCCTGCTGACCTGGCCGACATCAAGATGACCTAGTGTCAAGCAAAGAATACATTTTCTGGATTTTTTCTTAATCAGAAATTCCGAAAATGCCCAAAACTTCTAAAATTCATAGTAAATCAACCGTAGCTCAGAATGAAATAATTTATATATGAAAAATGACTAGAAAAATCCAATCTATACATCTGTACCATTTTCATGCATGTTAGAACAACTTATAGCTACTGTTTAGCACAATTCAATTAAATGGCATTTGAATTTCACATATGAAGTTTGAATTTGAACCTTGGTTCAAACCAACTTTATTTAACTTGTTGTTAGTTGCATTAGCTCAAAACACCAGATGTTGCCGTGTCATGATCATGCATCATATTGTGCATTGCATTGATTGTGTTCTTTCCGTGTTTGCCGGTGCTTGTCCCTCTCGAGAGGCGATCCCGACGATGAGTTCGATGACAGAATGAAGAGCTATAATATCTTCGGTGCCACGCAAGCAAAACCCCTTGTTCATTCCGATATAATCCCACTCTCTCACTCCCGCCTCTTTTACTGCATTAGGACAACAACGATTTATCTCACATTTGCTGCGTGTAGTTGAACCCTTTATCCTCTCTGTGATGACCCGTCATTCCACAAGAATAGATGAAACCCACTAGCATGAGTAGGAGTTGTTTGAGCCCTCACAGCCTACTCATTCATGCTTGTTTGTCATGCCTGCACATCGCTTAGAGTTGAGTCAGTCTGATTCATCGAGGATGAATTGAGGTGTGTGAACATGTCCCACTGTGTGTGAGCTAAGTGTGTAAACACGATTTGGTAAAGGTAGCGGTGAGAGGCCATGTAGGAGTACATGGTGGGTTGTCTCATTGCAGCCGCCCTCAAGAACTGAGTTCTGTGTTTGTGATCCATGAAACAGTACTACCACACATTGGGTTCCGTAACTCCGCCCTCTCGCTTATTAATCGCCGCGATCTCTGCTCTAGGAGTTGCAACTAGTTTCTAGAGTTTGTAGGATATGTGTTGAGGCCGTATGAAGGCCGACCCTAGGTGTGGGCTATGATGCAAGAGATACACAAAGGTCCGTGTACCGAAAGTGCCCGCTTGGTGTCTCAGAACCTCGCACACATCGCTTGGGGTCGTGAGCGACACCCCGGTCGGATCTCCTTGCGGATGGAACCCTAATAGGCGATAAACCTCCGAGTAGAGACTTGTGTGGTTAATCGTGTCGTGGCCGACTCTCGCCAAAGCTTCCGCTGAAGGTTGTCGAGATACACGACGGTACATGGTGGTAAGTGGCGAGAGCGTGTGAAGAAGTACACCCTGCTGTGGTTAATATGATCTATTCGAATAGCCGTGTCCGCGTAAAGGACTTCGGGTTGCCTATACAGTTCATAGACAAATGAAAGTGGATACTCTAAAATGCGCAAGATAAGCGTGAGTGCTATGGATGGCGCTCGTGGGGAGACGGAGCGGATCCATAGTGATGTATTGATATGGTGAATATGTGGACTCGTGTGCGCCACCTCAAAAGAGTTACTTGCAATGTAGTTCAGGTTAGCCACCGAAGTCAAAGCTGGCTTGTTGCGTTAAACTCCACCACCCCTTTTTGATAATGATGCATATGTTGTTAGTTCTGATGTAAGTCTTGCTGAGTACATTTGTACTCACGCTTGCCTATTTTATGTTTTTTGCAGAGACGCTGGCCTCGCTAGTAGTTCTGTGGACTTCACGCTTAGCTTGTTACCTCAGCTACGATCTTGTGCCTCGCACGATCTGGTAGATAGTCGCTTCTCAGCCTTCTTCATTTGTAGATGTCTGTACTGCACATGTTAAGCTTCCGCTTGTGCTTTACTTGTATGTTTCGAAAGTGTTGGGTCATGAGACCCATGTTTGTAATATCTCGCTTCGCCGGAGCCTAATGAATAAATATTTGAGTCGAGAGTTATGTTGTGATGCCATGTTGTATTTACACATATTGAGCATATTGTGTGTATGTTTGAAATGCTTGGTATGTGTGGGATCCGACAATCTAGTTGTTTATCCTTGGCAGCCTCTCATATGGGGAAATGTAGTCTAGTGCTTCCCGAGCGATAGTAGTCTGCACAGCCCGGTTCACCAAGTCCTGCTAGCCCAGACTACCGCTGGACACTTGACTGGCCGGCATGTGTTTCGCTTGCCTTATGTCCGTTCTTTCGGGAAATGTCACGATGATATCCGAGTCCTGCCTAGCTCGCTACATGCCCGGTTACCGGAGTCCTGTTAGCCAGTTCTACAGCCCGGATTCATACGCTGATGACCGATATGTTCGATGTGATTCATGTATGCTCGTCCCCATGGGTTAGCGCCGCTGGGTTCACGACTAGCCATGTCGGCCCGGTTCTCTCGTCATGTGGATGCTAGCGACACTATCATATACGTGGAGCCAAAAGGCTTAAACGGTCCCGGCCATGGTAAGGCGACACCCATGGGAATACCGTGCGTGAGGCCGCAAAGTGATATGAGGTGTTACCGCCAGGTCAATGTGACTTGAATCGGGTCCCGACAGCGCTGGTATCGAGCCCGACCGCTCAGAGGTTTACCAAGCCAAACTGGTCAAGTTGAGTCTAGAAATGCTTTAGTTATGTAAGGGAATTGATTGTGGAAGGAACGTAAGGCTCTTTTTACTCCTTATACCTCATGGCTTTCTCGATCCGAATCATCCTCTTCTTCTACGGGATTAAGAACTAGGCTTTCTCATCTATCTATCAGATGACGTGTTACTAATCCATAGACTTATAGGATTGATAGTTTCAAGCCTCAGCTCAGTTCCTACTACTTCCTTATGTTAACTGTTGATCTCGGAACCTTGATATGATGTTGTTGAGTGGCTATGCCACCATTTTGCATGATGTCTCAAATATTTTTGAGCATTTACAGCCGTTATGCTGTCCAAGTCATCCCAGGTTTCTAAACTATCTAATGCATTTGCAAATTCTTCCTTCCTGCTCACGAGTCCTTTTGGGCCGATTTAAGCTCACTAATCGGTCTATCGAGGTACTGTTGCCTCGCATATATGTTGGAACTATTATTATGATCATAGGTGTCTTAGAGGGTCATCTAGTAATCTAGCCATGCTTTATATTCCTAGTGTGATGATTCTGGCCATCATTCCCGAAAGCATCCCGTGATGTTATTAGTTAGTAGGTATTCTATTCATGGGTTCTTGAACCCGAGATTCACCCTACTTACCTAATGTTGATAGTGTTTGCTAGTTCCTTTAGGATATTAGTAACCTTGCATTAGTCCTCGAGGTCCGTAGTATTTCTTTCTTCCAAATACTATGAACCGCTTATGGCGTAAGTTCCTCGCTGAACCAAGGATCACAATCGAGTACTTTTGAGGAGTTCTCCATTCATAATTGTGAATCTGCTAGTTCTACCTTTCTCGCATGGGTTATCCGGAAGAAACCTGTTGAACTTGACTCGACATACTAACCTATGCATCCACAACTCGAAAAGTTATATGTTCCTTGAGTTGTTCCTCTTTAGTTGTATTCCGACCCTCGTCTATCAATTGATAGTCAAGAGTATGTGTGCGATCGTGTTTATCGATGCCTATTATCCTTGTGGTCCGTCAAGCCATTCTATTCCGGAATGACTAGGAGAAACAAACTCCAGTACCTCATCCATTTCTAGGATTGGGTCAAAGTAGTTGTATTCCGCAGATCAAAATGCCAATCTAGCTTCTAATCTGTTCTACCCTGGAGTATTGCCATCTTATGTCAAGAATGTCATGGGAATTGCACAACCTCTTAGGAATTCTTGATGCAGTGATACTTCCTGCCATCATTATTCATTCCTCGGTTCCGTGTTGTCGCAACCGGAATGCCGACAAGTGAATTGTGTGTGTGAGATCGATACTCCTAGCAACCTCGTTGCTTGGTAGTAAATGGACAATATTCTCATTCTTAGCGTGTTGGTTATTGAATCATCATCCTAAGATTAATCGTGCTACCTAGTCCTTATTTCTGGTGCACTCTTCGATCAATGAGTTAGGATTGTGTCAATACCTCACTCTTTGGATCATATCGTCTTGCCCTGAAAAGCAAGATTGTTCTCGAGCCCAGTAATATATGGTGGTTCGTGATATTCTGAATATCTTCTCGAAGTATCACCAGTTGTCACCGACCGCTATGTTGAGTTCGTGACCGTTGGTTTTCTTGTAAACCACCCTTTCTCCAAGAATCTGTGTTGGATACCCCGAGCTAGTTGGTTAAGCTAAACAACAACTTGGAGAGTTGGAAGATAAAAGCTTGCCTAACTTAGTTCGCTTCAAAGGATATTCTTGTGTAGTGTGTGTTGAAGAAAGATGATATCCTCATCGATTGGTCCCTCGTGGATCAGTTGTTGGACCTATTGTCTTATCAATCCTTTGACTTGAGTATGGGCTATCATCAAGTCAAACCGTAACTATCGATGTTCGTAATGTTGTCTTACTCGTGGTTGATCCCACGAGCATACACCATTACATCTTTTGGTCCGACCAATCCTATCACCGTGTTCACATGATGGTGGAAGACCAAAGGATATGGAAATTCGATAAATTGCTGTTAAGCCAATCAGCAGCATTTTGCCTCCCCATGATTCATGTTGAACATCAACCTAGTGTTGGAAACTTTGTAAGCAATGCTTCGTGTTCCGCTCATGAAGCTTATGCTTGATGGAAGAAGTGACTTCTCTAATTCACGTGCATTAGGTGCAAGTTGCTGCCATGAATTTGAGAAAGGTTTGTTTTTGTTTTCCTTGAATCATCCCAAGTCACCATGCATACGTGCTAAGTATTCTATGGTTTGGTAGATTAATTACCTCCACTCCATATGTGTTCCTAGCACACCAAGCCACTGATTGATTTGTTCAAGGAGAAGAAGTTCCTGCATAAGAGCCAATCATATGACTTATGCAAGGGCTTCGCTCTCCGCATGATGGTTCCAACCAGAACTCGGCAGTGTTTTGTTGTAAGACTACTATGTGTTCATGCTTGTCTGGGACAGCGTGTTCACATGTATGTAGCAGAACCAGCTCATGTTTTGGAGCTTGCTATCGTAGTTCACTCCCCGAGAATCTCGCAACGTCATCTCGTCGATTTGTGTTGCAAACCTTCATTTTTCTTTCTAGACTTGATGAGTCTGGAATATCCTGACACCAACCAGATCTGAATCTCGGGCAGATATGATGGTTGGAACATTCCCAACAGTTGCATTTTGTTCCCAGCTTACACCGCCATTGTGCCATCCAACCATGGACTACCCTTCTCGGTAATTTCTGGTCAGGATCGCCTTCAACAGTGGTCCTACCATGGGTCCCATCCAGTTCCGATGATAAGCAAAGTCATCCATTGCGTTGTCTTCATCAAGGAAGTTCACATCATCCATTCTAGTATGAGTATGCCTTTTCTTCAAGCTCCTTCACACGGTCGCTTGGATTTTCCTTGGGCTGGTTTAGAGAGTTTCAATGATTTCTATATCAAAAGTAATTCTTTTTGCCACTTAAGGGAATATTTCGCGGGTCACCTTCCTTAAGATGTCTCATTATGGTATCATGGCTACTCAACTCCTCGCCATGCGTTGACAACCGCTCACCACCTTCTTAAGTGTGGAATTGTGTCTACATAGTGAATCTTCGTCATCTGTTACACTCCATCCCTCCTCGATGTATGTTTCATGTCCCACTCGAGAGATGTTGCTATGTCTCATTCCGTGGGTTAATCCTGGTTGCTCGACCTTCGAGAAGATCGATTCTTCGAGAGTTTCTTTTCTTCCCGTTATCGTGTTGGATGTAGTTCTCGGAGCAAGATATCGAGACAAAGATGGTGATCATGTCAACGTTCTTATGAAGTGCAACCTGGATTGTGAAGACCGTGTTAGCTTGTGCCCCCTCTGTCTTCTTACCTCACGACTTGAATCTCGGGGCGTGATTCTTCTTTAGTGGGGGTGAGTTGTCACATCCCTAGCCTTATCTTGCACTAGGCTAGCACATGTCTGTTGCATCATGTTTAATTATTTTGAAACTTGGAATGGGGATGATGAACCCTAGCACTAAAATTAAATCAAATAGGATCAATCATAAAATATTTTCAATGAACCTGAATGCTTTTCGTAAAAGTTCATCATTTTGAATTGGTTTAGAACCTCCGCCAAAAATGGTGCACATTTTCTAGGCCATTCTGGATTTTTGAATTAATTCATTATATTTGCATTTGGGCATTTAATTCCTATAAGTTTTTTAATTGCCCAAATAATGTTGATAATGGTTGAGGGCTGTTGAAATAATTTCATAAGTGCCCACCATTATTTTCAGCATTTTATCAAATGGTTTAGTATTTTTATTAAATCAAAACAAAACAGAAAAATAGAAAACTAAAATAAAAGAAGGACAGTAAACCTATCTAACTCACCTGTAGCCACCTGGTGGCCCAACAGACCGCCCAGCCTAGGCTCAGCCCACCTCCTCCTCTCTCCCACTGCTTTCAACCTCCGCCAAGGCAGGAGGGCAGGCTCAAGCGCCGCCAAACAAGACGGCCACCGACGGACACCTCCTGCTTGCCGCTTCTTCCCCACGCCACCTCGACCTCCTTGCGACGCCACGCCACCTCTGTGCCCACTCACTCTCTCCTCCTGGCCTTCTCTCCTCCTCCGCTTCTCCCTCCTCTCGCACCCGAAGGCCGACGACGCTGCTCGCCACCACGGCCACCGACCACCCCGCCTCGCCATCGAGTCCAAAGGCTCCGCCGACGCCCGACTCTCCATGGAGCTACACAACGCGGAGGCCTGCACGCCGCCACGGCGATTTCCCATCTCCGCCGCCCGAGATCGCGGGCTTCACCACGCCGTCCGTGACTTCCCGAGCTCACTAGCCTGCTCCGTGAGTTCTCGTGAGCCCTCTTTCTCCGCCTCCCCTGGCTGCCTTGCGACCTCTAGCCGTGGTTCCCACCTCGGCGGGAGCCGCCGCCACAAAGCTCGCCGTCGCTAGCAGCCCCGCTTAGCCAAACCAAGCATGTAGGCATGCTCCGGCATCCTCAGAAGCCGCGGACGCCTGTGTCTGCCATAGTGCACCGTAGCTCGGCTCGAAGCTCGCCGAGCCCGGCCGCAAGACTTGCCATCGCCGCTGCTGCACAGCTCCCTGTTGCTGCAGAGTCAAGAATGGATGTGCGCGAGCTCTGGGGCCTTGTAGAGCCTCGCCGCTAATTTGGTCGCCGAGGGAAAATTGAGCCCTCCGCTGCCTGGCCTCGCTGGCAGGCTTGACCCACTTTGACCCCCGCCGGGTCCCACCCGGTCCCGACATGGGGCCGCCCTAACTGGATTAGTTAGGTGTTAGTTAGTGCTAATCACCATTCCCAGTGTTAATCCCTCGCTAAACCAACCCCGAGCCATCGCTATGTGGGCCCAGCCTCACGACATTTTTAGTAGATTTAGTTTAACCTAATTAACTCGCTTAACCAACCGAAGTCATCGATCAAGGTCCCCTGTGTCAGGTTTGACTCGACGGCGCCTGCTGACTCTGCCGACATCAGCGTGACCTAGTGTCGACAAGAGAATACATTTTCTGGATTTTATCTTAATCAGGAAATTTAAAATGCCCAAAACTTCTAAAATTCATAGTAAATCAACCGTAGCTCGTAATGAAATAATTTATATATGAAAATGATCAAAAAATCCAATCTATCCATCTGTACCATTTTCATGCATGTTATAACAACTTATAGCTGCTGTTTAGCACAATTCATTTAAATGGCATTTGAATTTCACATATGAAGTTTGAATTTGAACCTTGGTTCAAACCAACTTCATTTAACTTATTGTTAGTTGCATTGGCTCAAAACACCAAAGATGTTGCCATGTCATGATCATGCATCATATTGTGTATAGCATTGATTGTGTTCTTTCCGTGGTTTGCCGGTGCTTGTCCCTCTCGGTAGGCGATCCCGACGATGAGTTCGATGACACCGATGAAGAGCTATAATATCTTCGTGGCGCTGTGAAAGCAAAACCCCTTGTTCATTCCGATATAATCCCACTCTGTCGCTTCCCGCTCTCTTTTTACCGCATTAGGACAACAACGATTTATCTGCTATTTGTCATGTAGCTGAACCCCTTTATCCTCTCGTGATGACCTGTCATTCCACAAGAATAGATGAAACCCACTAGCATGAGTAGGAGTTGTTTGAGCCTCACAGCCTACTCATTCATGCTTGTTTGTCATGCCCGCTATCGCTTAGAGTTGAGTCAGGTCCGATTCATCGAGGATGAATCGAGGTGTGAACATGTCCTACTGTGTGAGCTAAGTGTGTAAACACGATTTGGTAAAGGTAGCGTGAGAGGCCATGTAGGAGTACATGGTGGGTTGTCTCATTGCAGCCCCTCTGAACTGAGTTCTGTGTTTGTGATCCATGAAACAGCTTACTACCACACATTGGGTTCCGTACTCGCCGCCTCGGCTTATTAATCGCCTCGATCTCGTCTGTGAGTTGCAACTAGTTTCTAGTGTTTGTAGGATATGTGTTGAGGCCGAGCGAGCGCTGACCCTAGGGTGGGCTATGATGCGGTAGATACACCGTGGTCTGTACCGAAGCGCCTGCTTGGTGTCTCAGAACCCTGCACACATCGCTTGGGGCCGTGAGCGACACCCCGCCGAATCTCCTCATGGATGGAACCCGAATAGGCGATAGACCCGACTAGAGACTTGTGTGGTTAGTCGTGTCGGTCGACTTCGCCAAAGCTTCCGCTGAAGGTTGCCGAGATACACGACGGTACATGGTGGTAAGTGGTAGAGCGTGAAGAAGTACACCGCAGGGTTAATATGATCTATTCAATAGCCGTGTCCGCTGTAAAGGACTTCTCGCTGCCTATAACAGTTCATAGACAAGTGAAAGTGGATACTCTAAAATGCGCAAGATAAGCGTGAGTGCTATGGATGGCGCTCGTGGGGAGACGGGAGCGGATCCATAGTGGTGTATTGATATGGTGAATATGTGGACTCGCAGCACCACCTCAAAAGAGTTACTTGCAATGTAGTTCAGGTTAGCCACCGAGTCAAAGCTGGCTTGTCTGTTAAACTCCACCACCCCCTTTGATAATGATGCATATGTAGTTAGTTCTCGATGTAAGTCTTGCTGAGTACATTTGTACTCACGCTTGCCTATTTTATGTTTTTGCAGAGAGACGCTGCCTCGCTTAGTAGTTCCGCTGTGGACTTCGATGTTTAGCTTGTTACCTCAGCTACGATCTTGTGCCCTCGCAGATCTGTAGATAGTCGCTTCTCAGCCTTCTTCATTTGTAGATGTCTCAGACTGACATGTTAAGCTTCCGCTTGTGCTTTGACTTGTATGCTCGAGTGTTGGGTCATGAGATCCATGTTTGTAATATCTCGCCTCCTGAGCCTAATGAATAAATATTTGAGTCATAGAGTTATGTTGTGATGCCATGTTGTATTTACACATATTGAGCATATTGTGTGTATGTTTGAAATGCTTGGTATGTGTGGGATCCACAATCTAGTTGTTTATCCTGGCAGCCTCTCATGGGGAAATGTAGTCTAGTGCTTCCCGAGCGATAGTAGTCCGCTAAAGCAATGTTCACCGGAGTCCTGCTAGCCCAAAGACTACTGCTGGACACTTGACTGGCCGGCATGTGTTTTCTTCGCTCTATGTCTCCGTCTCTTTCGGGAAATGTCACGCGGTGATATCCGAGTCCCGCTTAGCCTGCTACAGCCCGGTTACCGGAGTCCTCATAGCCCAAAGGCTACAGCCCGGATTCATACGCTGATGACCGATATGTTCGATGTGATTCATGTATGCCTCGTCCCCATGGGTTAGCACCACTTTGGGTTCACGAATAGCCATGTCGGCCCGGTTCTCTGTCATGTGGATGCTAGCGACACTATCATATACGTGAGCCAAAAGGCTAAACGGTCCCGGCCATGGTAAGGCGACACCCGTGGGAATACCGTGTGAGGCCGCAAAGTGATATGAGGTGTTACCGCCAGGTCAATGTGACTTGGAATCGGGTCCCGACACACCATCTCCGCCAGACAGCAGTAACGCTTAGCCACTTGAGCCTCCAGATGCCCCCTCATGAGGCGCCGGGCACGCTGCAGCAAGCGTTTCAAAGAAGCCGTAAGGCATGCGTAACATAGCTGGGTGGACCTCACAGCGCCCCACGGCGAGGGCCGAGGCGCCCGAGGCGGCTCGGTTGAGCCTCAGATGTCGATGCAGACGCTACAGCCCACCATCCTCACCTGGATGGGGAGCTATGGTGGGTGGGCGGCTGCCACTCATGACTCTTGACTCCTGCAGCTCCCCGAATGATCTTGCCGATGAACTCCCCGAGGGTTTGGCCCTCTTGCCTTGCTCCTTCCTCGAGGGAAACGCTTTGAAACACGCCCAAGTGGTGCCCGAGCGCCTCGCGATCTTGGCAAAGTCAAGGCCCTCCAGAGAGAGCCCCCAGCCTTGCTCAAGAGGGCGCCAGCGCGCCTTCCTATGCGATGAGGGAGGTGCCCCTAACAAAGCGCTGACCTCGAGGGGCCTGCTTCCCGAGGGGTCGGCCAGTGATGTCTTCTTCTTCTTCTTAGGGACCACTGGAAGCCCTCCGCCTCCCGCGATCTGGATCTTCAATTGACGCGCTTGGAAAGCACGCCCAGAGAACACACTGCTCTCTCTTCACAAGGCACCATGATGACTCCACCGCTTCGGCATCTTGAGGACATTGTAGCCGTGATGAGTCACAGCCATGAATTTGGCCAGAGCTGGGTACCCGAGGATGGCATTGTACGGCAAAGCGTAATGTGAGCGACGCCAAGTCAATGAGCTCGGTGCGGAAGTTGTCGCAAGGTCCCCAAGGTGACAGAAGGCGGACCTGCCCTATCGGAACCGTGGAGCCACTGCGACTCCGGAGAAAGGCTTGGTTGGCTGAAGCTGATTGTAATGACACTTGAGATTGTTGAATGTCTCGACGGACAGGACATTGAGCCCTGCTCCGCCATCGATGAGGGTCCCGTGACTTGCACATTGTCGATGATTGGAGAACAAAGCATCGGGAGGACTCTCGCTGTGGCTGTGCACTTGAGCTGATCCGCTGAGCTGAATGTGATGGCGACGCCGACCACCCGAGGGGGCGGTGGCTTCGAGCCTGGGAGGACTGCATTCACTTCATGGGCTCGCTGCTTGAAGATGCACCGAGAGGTCGGGCTTGAGCCCGCCCAGATGCAAGCGACAGCGCGCTGCCCTGAAGCCCCCCCCCTCATCCCGATGATGGTCTTCATTTCTCCTTGGCTGCGTGGCAGAGGAGGGGCCTTCGCTGCCTTGTGGGCGATCCTCACGAGGTTGATCCTCCAGCCTCCTCGCGAGGCGGGTCCTCCAACCTCCTCGCGAGGCTGATCATGCTAGGGCCTCGCAAGGTCGGTCACGCCACCCTTGGCGAGGGCCACGGTCTTCCCATCGCCCTCCACCTCTTCCTTCTCTCGCCATAGCCCCGGGCCGCGCGCCGGCGCCGGGCAGCACGCACGCCTCGCGCCCCGAGCTCTGGGACTCGCAGGTTGTGGTGTGTAGGTCATGGTACACGCAGCATCGACTCGCCCTTGGATGACTCAGTGCTGATCCCTTACTTGCTTGGTGTCCGCTCGCCGCAAGCACGGCAGCCCCTTGTGCTTCACGCCCTGACCTTGGGCTTCTTCTCTTCGGGTTGGCAGCCGCAGCTCGAGAAGGAAAGGCGCCCTTCTCAGCCCGCACACTTGGTCGCCAAGTTGAACAACCTGTGGATGTGCACAGTGTCTTCATGGATCGCGAGCTCTTCCTTCATCTTGACGCCACGCACACCGCCGGAGAAGGGTGAGATGATGGCCTCAAACACCCTAGGGATCTTAAGGCAGCGCTATTGAAACGTTGATGAACTTTTGTGGTCTCCCGATCGCTGCTTGATGCGCGCAAGTCACCATGGTCGGGGCCGATCATCGGGTGCCTTGGAAGTTGGCGATGAATCGGTGCGATCTCGCTCCAGAGGAAATCATGCCAGAGCCAAAAGCGGCACCGCCCTGAGCGCCATGGGAAACCAGTTCACCATGACCTTCTCGCCCCATTGGCGGTTTCGATGCCCAGCTCATAGAGCTGGAGGAACTCCGCAGGTCGGCCGCCATCATAGCGCGGGGCAGGTCTGCTTGAACTTGCTCGCCAGCCACGCCGCGCAGCTCGGCGGTGAAGGCACGGCAGCCCGCAGCCGCCACGGAGGCCTTTTGGTGACGGAGGGCTTGATCTCGAGGTCTCCGGCGGTGCCGCCAGAGAGCTGGGTATTGGCGCCGCCGGAGCAGGAGCACGGTCTTGACGGGTCGTGCGGGAGCACTGGCAGCTTTGGGGACGAGGGACCTCTTGAAGCTCTTTTTCTTGTTGTGCCTGGTGCCGACAGAGTGGGTTCCGCCCAGGCCACGCGCTTTGGGGCCAAGGTGCCTTCTTGAGGGGAGGCAGCTGAGGCGCCTCGAGCTTCATCGCCTGCAAGGCGGGCGCGGTGCAGCGAGAGGGATGGCGCAGGGAGCCTCAGCGGCGCCGACGAAGCTCGGTGATGCGGGCGAGCCACTCGTCAGAGAGGTCGCCGACGGGACGGTAGTGCAGGAGTTCCGTGCCAGAGCAACGCTGGCGTAAAGCGCCCGCAGGAGCGCGACGGGCGCGGGATTAAGAACCGCTGGAGTCAGCGACGGGTGGCGGTGCAGCCTTCCCACCACACCGGCGATGCAGACGACGTCGCCGCTCATTCTCGCTGGCCGGTGGCGGCGCGGACGGCAGTAACGGGAATGGCGGGCAGCCGCCGACGGGGGCCGCTTAGGCGACGCGAGTAGCGAGAGCGCCCGGAGGCCGGGCGCGGCTCGACGAAGGCCCCGATATGGATGCGTGGGCGGTGAAGAGCAGGGCGGAGGAAGGCGGATTCGTGCACTTTACCGGGCGCGCCAAATGTCGGATTTCAGGTTCCGCACCCTCTAGGTTCGAACTCGGGTGCACGCGAGATCGCACCTCCAACCTACCTACGCCTCGTCGCCCGCAAGGATCTAAACTACACTAAGAACAAACACAGAGGACACGAGGTTTATATCGTTCGTGCCACCATTGTGGTGTAATACCCTACCCAAAGGTGTGGTGTGGTGGATTGCCTCGTGGGCTGATGATGAACAAGATAAGGAAGAACAGCCTCATGAGGGGCTGTTCTGAGCTGGTGCGATGAACTGCTAGGGAGTTCGGGCCGCTTCTTTTCTCTCTCTCTAGATGCCGAATTCATTGATCAGCCCTCTCTTTTCCTTCACCTCCCACCTGCTTGCCTCGGTGGTGGCTAGCTCTATTTATAGTGGAGGCCCAGGCCCTTCCCAAATATTGAGCGGGAAGGGTGCCAACAATTGGCCATTTTGAAGGGGAACATCTAGTACACTTATCCTGACTAAAGTTGGTCCTCGCCTGCCAAAGACTCTGACGGTGACGCCGGCTTGGGATCCACGATGACCTCCTCCCCGCCGCTCACTGGTCTTGGTCTTGTTGCACCAAATGGTTGCCTTTGCCTCGAGGCCTTGGCCTGCGCTGCCTCCTTTGCACCAAAGGGAAATGAGGACACTGTGGCGGCTGGCGCCCACTGGGCGCCCTCGGTCGTCATGGCTTAGGCCATGGGCACCTCGTGAGGTACCCCGCCTTGATCTCTCCGCCTCGCGAGCCAGCCCCGACGAGGCCGTGCTCGAGGAAGCTTCCGTCCGTCCGCCTCATGAGGCTTGGCCCTCGCGAGGGTCTTGAGCTTGTGTTGATGAAGATGGGCCGATGGACCACCCTTGAGCCACGCCGCAGAGCCACAGTGCAGCAAGTCTGGGTACCCCCATTCCGTAACGCCGACAATACTACCGCCGATTAAGCGGTACTACCGCAAGGCCATGCGGTACTACTGAGGGATCATGTACTACCGCTACAACGGTAGGACCTTGAACAAGCCCAAGCTCGGAGGTGAGAGCGGTATTTCCGCAAGCGCTGCATTATCATTTCTTGCGTACTACCGCAAGGCAGAAAGTCCTAGCTTGGGAAGGGCGGATGAATAAAATACATCCGCGCCTTCTTCCGCTGAAAACAATCGATGCAAAATCCGACACGGTACTACGGCCGAGGAGCGGTACTACCGCATGGCAATCGAAAGTTGAAGCCGCGCGCTGTACTACCGCGACGAGGTGCGGTATTATCAGCGAGGCGCTGGATGTAAAAATTACATCCGCCTTTACTACCGCTGATGTAGCGGCACTTGGCTCTGGGGCTATGGTACTACGGTTCTAGAGGAGCGGTATTATGGCTCTCGCGTACTACCGCCAAAGCACGGTATTATTATAGTGCTCAAGGGTACTACCGCCCAGTGGAGCAAGACTACCGAAGCCCAACATCAGCAGCCAGTGACGATTGCATAGAGGATAAACGGAGGATGCTCCAAAGTGCGGGGAAAGGTGGAGACAAGGAAGAAAACGGTACGTGATGATTCCAATTAACCTTTCCGACGCTGACCCTCTTAATAGTAATGGCTTTCCTACGACTCAAATCCACCAAAAGAAACGAGAAAACGCCGTCTTCAATAGTCTTCGAGGGGTATCAAATCGTCTTGTGCCTAACAATGAAACGTCTGAGAAACTCAAGGCACACGATTAGTCCGCAAAAGCATTGTCATCAATCACCAAAACACCTTAGGGATAAGTATGCCCTTACAAGTATGAAGCCAAACAATGATAGTAGTCACACAGTGAAGTCAAACAGGTAGTGCAAGCAGGAAATGACTTCACGAAGACAAATTGTAAGTAAAGAGAGGGAGAGGATAGAACCAGTCACTTGGTGAGGACACAGAATTTATTGGACCAGTTCCAGTTGCTGTGAAAACTGTACGTCTGGTTAGGGAGGCTGAGATTCAACTCAGAAGACCACGTCTTCACCTTATTCCCTTGAGCTAAGGACACCCAGTCCTCGCCTAATCACTCGTAAGTCTTCAAGGTAGACTTCCAAACCTTCATGACTTCGCTCACCGCAATCCACAATGACTCTTGGATGCTCAGAAGGCGACGCCTAACCGGCTGGAGGATTCACAGTCCTCAAGTGTAACAAGTCTTCAGATCACGCGGACAGAAAGACTTCAGTGATGCCTAACACTGTTTGGCCCCGGTGTTCGGGCTTTGTCCTCGCAAGGATTTCTCTCTCAAAAGCTTCGGAGGTGGGTTGCTCTCAAACGAAAAAGTCGCGGCACTAACTCTGAGCAGCCACCAATTTATGGTGTAGGGGTGGGCTATTTATAGCCACTAGGCAACCCGACCTGATTTGTCCGAAATGATCCTGGGTCACTAAGGAACTGACACATGTTCCAACAGTCAGATTTCAAACACACGCGGCAACTTGACTTGGGCTACAAGTAAAGCTGACTCATCCAGCTCGATAAGATTTGCTCTCATTGTCTTCGTCAAGACATAGGATCTGGTTGAGCATCACTTCACCACTCGACTTTGTTCACTAGGATCCCACTTAACAAGACGGTGGTTCCTATGACTCAACAAAGAAGAAAAGGAAACAACAAAACAACTAAGTCTTCGCGCCCATAGTCTTCACGCCGATGTCTTCTCATGTCATAGTCTTTAATGTGAATATCTTCACATACCACCATTATCTTCAATGTCTTCATACATTTTTAGGGTCATCTCCGTAGGTAAACCGAATCAATGAGGGACTACTACCGTGTTATCCTGCAATTCTCACAAACACATTAGTCCTCAACCAAGTTTGTCGTCAATACACCAAAACCAACTAGGGTGGCACTAGATGCACTTACAATCTCCCTTTTGGTGATTGATGAAAACTGGTTGAAGTTTTCAACGGGATAAAAGTATGTGAAATTGTAAAGGATTAAGGTATTATCTTCATAAGTAGCAAAAGGCTCCCCTGAAGATGTGCATATAAGTAATTTGCTTTTGGAATACAAATGCACATGGCAGGTTGTACTTATGGAGATCCTCTTCAACTCATGAAGACAATTCATCATGCATGATTTGATATATCAAGATAATGACATGCGTAATGAGGAATGGACGCTCTGCAATATGACTAAGTGCGGATTTATCATCGCACATGCAGAATTTATCATTGCATCACGTAATAGAAGAAAACGAGGCATTTAACCATCAAGTTTAAGTGTTACAACTCAAAAAACCAAATGTATCAAAAGCGAGAGTTGTAAACACTAGGCAAAATATAAAGCAACCACCCATATGGACCCGCTTGAAGACTATCAACTCATATGCTTCTTCCCTTTTGTCAAGAAGGACCAAAAGGTTTGAAGACATAGAGCCTCTACTGCTCCTGAAGGAGTAGGAGAAGATGCAGGTCGGTGTCGGGGTTTGGCGGTGCGTAAGAACTGGTGCAAAGGTCGACACGCCGCCAAAGTAGGAGGTGGTGAGGTAGCATCATCTTGTTCATCTATGACTCTGGCATTCACCGTTGCAGCTGAGGAGGAATAGTCAGAGTCTTCAATAGAGGGAGTTTGACGCAAGACAGCATTCCTTGGAGGAGTGGAGTCAAACTTGAATCTTTTAGTGAAGCCATCGTCTTGAAGATCTGCTTCAAAGACTCAAAGAATGTCAAACTCTTCCATGACCACCGACTGGTTTCATTAGTGACAAAGGCATTCTTGGTGGCAAGATTGTGAATTCGATTGACGTCCACCAAGAGGCTTTGCATCTGCCGCTTCAGCCAGTAGTGATGCTTATCCTGTTTTTTTTGAAGGGCAACGAGAAGCTCTCGGTCATTGAGAACACGTGATCGCTTCCGAGGCCTTTGAGCAATAGTGCTCTCAATGGCTTCAGTTTGAGCACGGTGAGGTAAGCGTGTATTGCCAGCTAAAGGATAAACACGAGTGACGGCCTGGACTCCTTCAATGGGCTGTGTGAAGCTTTGGTGATCAGCATTGTGAAGACAAACAGGCTCCTTGGCAGGCTCTGGGTATATGGCTTCAACTGACATATCAATCTCTGGCAAAAATATCAGATGGTTGCGAGCAGAAGGCTGATAGTTGACAGCAGAATGAAGCTTGATAAGGCGCATAACCCATGGAGCGTAGAATTTCAGTCCAAAGAGATCAGAGCCTGATGCAGCCAATTGCCTGATAAAGAAGTCTTGAGCATTGAAGCTGATGCCATTGAAGATATAAAAGACCAATGTCTTCATTGCTCCTTCAAGCTTTGCTGCAGAAGAATGTCCTTTGACAGGCCATAGAGTTTGCCTGATGATATGATAGATAGTGCGGAGCAGATACTCTAGGTCTTCAACAAAGACTCTCTTGGGTATTCAGCATCGCGTGGCAGAGGCTTCATCATGCTCAGTATTTGGCTCATGTTGGGCTCTGGCTTCTGAAAGATGCTCTCCAATGCATTGCGGTGAAGCTGACAACCAGGTTCATATAGTTCACCTGGAGTGGGCAGAACAGTGAGCTCAATAATGTCAAGAGCTTTAGCTTCATGGTGTACGTTTCCTGTCATTCACTCAAGGACCCATGTCTTCGGATCCCTGTTGTAGCCGCGAATGTGGAGGGTGGCATAGAATTGTAGCAGAAGCTCTTCATTCCAATGCTCCTTATCAGTCACAAAGTTCAGCAATCCAGCATCACGGAAGCAGTCAAGGGCTTCTTCAAGGAATGGCAATCCAGCAATGGCTTCACAGTCAAGACGCGTATGAGGGAATATGCGACCTTGATCATACAGAACACGGGAATAGTAACTGCATTGTTGATAGCTCCAGAACTGATCAGATGATATTCTTGGCTTGGAGTAGGGGTTCTTGGCGCTATCAAAGAAGTGTTGTGCGCAATGAAGCCATTTGCATTGAAGGACCCTGGTGAAGTGGCAGTACCTGGAAACCTGGGCAACCTTGGCTTAGGCTTCTGGACCTAAGGCCTGTGCTCGACATGGTAGTCAAATTGAGGACTAGCAACAGGCAGAGGAACCAGAATGGGACATCTAACAGTGACCAGCTGACCATGATCATATGCTTGCTCGATTGTGTGTGGCCTTGGAGGCGGTACAGGAGCAGTGGCATTGACTTCAGGCTGCAGATTTGCATCAGGTGCAGCATTGGCTTCAGGAGCAATCACTTCAGGCACCACATTAACTTCAGGCGCCACATTAGCGTCAGCCATGACAACGTTATTGGCTTCAGTGTTGGTGTTGGTGGTCGCTTCAATGTTGTTAACCTCAACTCGAGTAGCTGGAGGGTCAGACACGTTCTCCTCGAGAACAACATCAGGGTTGGTTGGGGGTGTAGCAACATGTTCTTCTTCAACTCTTGGTTCTTCTTGGTCATCGGCTGATGCAGCCGGAATATCTTCAGCCGCCTTGGCTTCAGACTCGGGGACATTCGCAGTAGGAGAGGCTTCAGGAAATACTTGGCGTAATACTGATTGGCGCTCTTCTCCTTCTGGAACACTCGAAAGAGTGACTTGTGGCCTTGGTCCTTTACGAAGCCTGCGGAAAGCTGGTGACGCTTGTGGAGATGGAGTAGGTTGGGCCACAAAGTCTTCATCTTCAAGTACCGGAGTGGTGACTTGAGTTGGGGGAGTAACTAGTGTTTCTTCTTCACGGGGGGATTCTTGAGGGTGATCAGCCCATGAGTCATCCTGAGTGATTGGCATCAAAGGACGACCAATGCTAATGAGTTCGTTGTTCATGAGAACAGGCGATGATACCATATAGTTCTCGATCTGAGGAAGGACTTCATCATCTTCGACATTGTCTTGGTGACCAATGTCTTCAGCTCCGGTGGGGTCAACAGCTGGAATGTCTTCAGCTTCAGGAGCCTCTGGGGAAGCAGGCTCATGAACTATCAAACGGCGCTCTTGTTGTGCAGATGCAGGACGAGCAACAGAAATTGGCTCGACGACAAGGGGCTCTGTGGGAGCAGCCCGATCTTTCTTCTTGGTCTTGCGCTTCTTGGTGGGTGGAGCATCGTCAGTGGTGTTCTTGGTCTTGCGCTTTCTGGCTTTGGCTTCAGCTGCCCTGGTTTTCTGAAGCTCCGAAGCGGTATACGTTTTGATCGAACTCTTTACCATTGGCGTCAGGACCCAGATGACTCTTGGTTGGCATTGGCGTCGTATAACCTTTGCAGTCTTGCATTCCAAACTTTTTCAGGCAATCTTTGAGATATGAAGATGCCATTGCTTTGCTGACGAATTTGAAGACCAAGGAAGAACTTCAGCTCACCCATCATGGACATCTGATATTGCTCTTGAATCATGTGTCCAAACTCATCACTGTATTTCTGGTTGGTGCAGCCGAAGATAATGTCATCCACATATATTTGGCACACAAACAGTTCACCATCATATGTCTTCGTGAAGAGTGTGGGTCCCAGGGAACCAGGTTTGAAGCCTTTGCTCTTCAGGAAGTCTTTGAGTGTGTCATACCAAGCGCGATGGGCTTGTTTGAGGCCATACAGTGCCTTCTTTAGCTTGTACACCATATCAGGATGTTTTGGATCTTCAAAGCCAGGAGATTGTGAAACATACACTTCTTCTTCAATCTTGCCGTTGAGAAATGCACTCTTCACATCCATTTGATACAGCAGGATGTTGTGATGGTTTGCATAGGCTAGCAATATGCGAATAGCTTCAATCCTAGCCATAGGATCAAAGGTTTCATCGAAGTTAATCCCTTCAACTTGAGTGTATCCTTGAGCAACGAGACGAGCCTTGTTTCTGACAACTTGACCATGCTCATCTTGCTTGTTGCGATATATCCATTTTGTGCCTATTATGTTGTGCTTATGGGGTCGGACGCTTGACAAGTTCCCAGACATTGTTCATCTTGAACTGTTGAAGCTCTTCTTGCATAGCTTGAATCCATTCAGGTTCCATGAAGGCTTCAACAACTTTCTTGGGTTCAGATATTGAGACAAATGCAAAGTGCCCACAGAAATTTGCTAGTTGTGTTGCTCTTGAACGAGTGAGTGGACCAGGCGCATTGATGCTGTAATTTATCTTCTCAATCTGTACTTCATTTGCAACACGAGGATGAACCAGACGAAGATTTTGCTCTTGCTGATCATTGTCATCGTTAGGAGGATTGTCTTCGGGCTGAGCACTGTCTTCAGGTTGATTAGGTGCAGAAATGATAAGTTCCTCTTTAGGTTGTGCTTCATTTGGTATGATTTCTCCAGTTCCCATGAGCTTGATGGATTCACTAGGTGGAACTTCATCTAGCACATTTGGCGGTGCTCTCTTTGCAGCCGTTAGTCTCATCGAATCAAGACATCCATAGTTTCAACCACTTTATAGTGAAAGAGGTTGAAGACTCTGTAGGAGTGCGAATCCTTTCCGTATCCAAGCATAAAACCTTCATGTGCTTTCGGTGCAAATTTTGAAGTGTGATGTGGATCCTTGATCCAGCACCTAGCACCAAATACTCTGAAGTAACTGACATTTGGCTTCTTACCAGTAAGGAGTTCATAGGATGTTTTCTTTAGAAGCTTGTGAAGATAAACACGGTTGATGACATGGCATGCAGATCAATAGCTTTGTGCCGTAACTTTCTTGGAGTCTTGTATTCATCAAGCATTGTCCGAGCCATATCAATGAGTGCTCTGTTCTTGCGCTCCATGACGCCATTTTGATGAGGTGTGTACGGAGCTGAGAACTCATGAGTGATGCCTAATGTATCCAGATAAAGGTCGAGGACAGTGTTCTTGAACTCTGTGCTGTTGTCACTTCTGATATGCTTGATCTTGACACCATAGTTGTTCATGGCACGGTTGGCGAAGCGTCTAAAGACATCCTGCACTTTAGTCTTGTAGAGAATTATGTGCACTCACGATATCTTGAATAATCATCAACAATGACGGCCATAGAGACAAGCAGTAGTAGTGAGAGTAGAGTAGTGAGAAGGGCCAAATAAGTCCATGTGTAGCAGCTCAAGGGTTGAGATGTCGCCATGATTGTCTTCGAGGATGCTTAGCCCTTGTCATCTTTCCAGCTTCGCAGGCACCGCACAAGTGATCCTTCTTGAACTTGACGCCCTCGATGCCTATGACATGCTTCTTCTTTGCGAGAGTGTGCAAGTTCCTCATGCCAGCATGCCCTAGCCTTCGATGCCAAAGCCAAGACTGAAGCTTTTGCTAGAAGACATACGGCAACCTGTGGTCCTGCTGAGAAATCTACCATGTATAGTGTCATCTTTCCGCACCTTCAAAGACTAGAGATTTGTCGATTCCATTAGTACAAGGCAACGATATTTTCCAAATATCACAATCATGTTCAAGTCACAAAGCATTGAGATGTATATTGTTGAAACCAAGGATTCAACAAGCATCACTTTATCCATGTAATCGATCCTTTGATATTGCAACTCTACCTAGACCCAATACCTTGCTTTTACCAAAGGTCAAGAAATGTGATGTGACTCTTGTCAGATGGACGTAAGGTTGAGTCCATGAGAAGACTTCGATCACCAGTCATATGATTAGTACATCCACTATCCATAATCCATTCTAAAGCATGAGGTGTCATACCCTACAGTACAGTTAGGGGGATAGGCTTCACCAAGAGTATTGTGAAGCATAAACATTTGACGGACAAGAGGATTATCAAAGCTCAGATCAACATTAGGACTGATAGGATGATTGGCAAGAGATTCAGGAACAAAATACATAGTAAGACCATTTGGGCATTTGATCTTGCGCCCTACAAGATGTTTTAGGTCCCCAGCATTAGCATCAGATGCCTTTGATTTCCGGCTGGGGACCTTTCCCTGCAAAAGGAAGTTAATTCTTCTTAACCACCCACATCTTCAGGGGTGGCTTAGAAGCAATGAGTCTAAGTGCAGCATCTGAGAACTTCGGCTTTGAAGCCCTAGCAAATAGCCTTGCAGGAGGTGAATAGTACTCATATGAATAAGCAGAAAAGTTCTTAGTTTTATGAACATAGCGGTTTGAACAAACACGCTCATATTCATAAGTCTGAGTATGATTTCCCTACAAAACGTTGGTGTTAGGGTGACTCAGGTGAGTCCTCTGTCTGTATGAAGCCTTTGGACCATATGAAGCCTCTGGTTTGGGATTTGTCTTCTTCCCAGGCGGTGTCATGATGACATCCGCAGGAAGATTCTCAAGACAACTTTTGGGAACCCAGATCTTCTTCATAGGTGGCCCATTCCTGTAGTTAGTACCAATATACCTGGCAAACACTTCTCCATTCTGATTCTTAAACAGATTATAGTTTGCATCAAAGGATTCATCAATGATAATAGGGTTAGCACAAGTGAAGCCAGATAAGGTGGATGGATCCGCTGAAAGTCCCTTTGCAGCAAACCATGTGGTTTTGGGATACTGCTCAGGCTTCTAGTAGGATCCATCAACATTCATTTTCCTCTCGAACCCAACACCCTCTTTCCTAGGGTTTCGGTTCAGAATCTGCTTTTTGAGGACATCGCACAGTGTCTGATGCCCTTTGAGACTTTTGTACATCCCTGTTTCAAGCAATGTCTTCAACCTAGCATTTTCATCAGTAATAGTGGTGGCATCCTCAGCACAGGGGTTAGTTACCACATCAAGAGTTGAAGATATTGCAACAATAGCAGCAGTAGAACATCCAACAACAGAAGTAGCGTTATCACGCTCAAGGCATTTTAGACATGGTGGTTCAAATCCTTCCTGAGCGGGACTGATCTGTTGAGCACGAAGTGACTCATTCTCTTTTTGAAGATCTTCATGAGCCACTCTCAATTTCTCAAGCTCTTGCTTCCTTTGAAGATAATCATAGGAAAGCTTTTCATGAGTGGTTGAGAGCGTTTCATGACGAATTTCAAGTTCCTGGTACTTAACATGAAGATTTTTTATGTCTTCAATTAAGGACTGAGAACGGTCATTTCGCGGCCCAATGTGTCATCGCTTTTGTCTAACAGTTTTTGAGTATGTTCCATAGCTTTCTGTTGTTCAGTTGCAATTTTAGCAAGTGTTTTGTAGCTGGATTTGGATTGACAATCAGAGTCATCTTCACTTGATGTTTGAAAGTAAGCATCGCGTGATTTTACCTTGGCACCACGTGCCATGAAGCAGTAGGTGGGAGCAGAGTCGTCCTTGTCATTAGCATCGGTGTTGGTGACGGGGCCATTGTCTTCAATGTTGAAGATAGACTTGGCAACGTAGGCTGTAGCTAGAGCCAGACTTGCAACGCCAGGGTCGGACTCCTCCTCAGACTCCACCTCTGCCTCCTCAAAAGAAGACTCCTCCTCTGAATCCATCTCCTTGCCAACAAAAGCACGAGCCTTGCCAGATGAGCTCTTCTTATGAGATGAAGACTTGGATGAGGACTTGGAAGAAGACTTTGAGGATTTCTTCTTCTTCTTGTCATCAGAATCATATTCCTTGCTCTTCTTCTTTTTGTTGTTCTCATTGTCCCACTCGTGGACACTCGTGAGATGTAGTGTCCGTGTTTCTTGCACTTGTGACATGTTCTCTTCTTGTAGTCATGAGTGGAAGCTTCATAATTTCTTGAGCTGGATCTGAAGACTTTCAAGCCCTTCTTCTTAGTGAACTTTCGAAATTCTTCACAAGCATAGCAAGCTCCTTTCCAATGTCTTCGTGGATCACCGTAACTGCAATGATTCTTCTTCGATGAGGAAACAGCTTTTGCCTTCAAAGCACGAGTTCGCCATAGTTGGGACCATAGATATCTCTTTTCTCGATAGCTGGAACTCATGTGTGTTGAGCCTCTCAAGTATGTCGACGGATCGAGTGTCTTGAAGTCGTATGCGTTCTTGTATCATCGAGGGCAAGGGTGTCGAACGAGCTGTCAAGTGATCTCAAGAAGTGTCTTGACGATTTCATGCTTGGTGATCTCAGTGGCGCCGAGAGCACGAAGCTCATTTGTGATGTCAGTGAGGCAATCAAACGTGAGCTGGACATTCTCATTGTCGTTTCTCTTGAAGCGGTTGAAGAGGTTGCAAAGAACACTGATCCTTTGATCTCTCTGGGTTGAGACGCCTTCGTTGACCTTGGAGAGCCAGTCCCAGACTAGCTTCGACATTTCCAGAGCACTCACACGGCCATACTGTCCTTTGGTCAGATGACCACAGATGATGTTCTTGGCAGTAGAATCCAGTTGAATGAACTTCTTGACATCGCCAGGGTGACACCTTCACCAGCCTTGGGGACACCATTCTTGACGACATACCAGAGGTCGACATCAATGGCTTCAAGATGCATGCGCATCTTATTCTTCCAGTAGGGATATTTAGTTCCATCGAAGACGGGGCAAGCAGCGGAGACTTTGGTTATCCCTTCAGTCGACATAGCTAAAACTCCAGGTGGTTAAACTGAATCACACAGAACAAGGGAGTACATTGCTCTGATACCAATTGAAAGTGCTAGTTATCGACTAGAGGGGGGTGAATAGGCGATTTTTATGAATGTCTTCAAAACATGAGAGTTTCGAAGACAAACAATAGAAATGAACCTATTGATATGAAGCGGAAGGTAGACTACCCTAAGCAAGCCATAGTCAAGTATGCAATGAAGTGAAAGCACGAAGACTAATAGCAGCTAGGTAGTAAAGATCGTGATGGAAGATAGTATGAAGCCAAACAATGATAGTAGTCACACAAGTGAAGTCAAACAGTAGTGCAAGGTGCAATGACTTCACGAAGACAAACTGTAAGTAAAGAGAGGGAGAGGATAGAACCAATCACTTGGTGAGGACACAGGATTTGTTGGACCAGTTCCAGTTGCTGTGACAACTGTACATTTGGTTAGGGAGGCTGAGATTCAACTCAGAAGACCACGTCTTCACCTTATCCCCCTTGAGCTAAGGACACCGAGTCCTCGCCCAATCACTCTGGTAAGTCTTCAAGGTAGACTTCCAAACCTTCACAGACTTCATTCACCGACGATTTACAATGACTCTTGGATGCTCAGAACACGACGCCTAACCGACTAGAGGATTCACAGTCCTCAAGTGTAACAAGTCTCTAGGTCACGCGGACAGAAAGACTTCAGTGATGCCTAACACTCTTTGGCTCTGGGTGTTTGGGCTTTGTCCTCGCAAGGATTTCTCTCTCTCTCAAAAGCTTCGGAGGTGGGTTGCTCTCAAACGACTAAAGCCGCACTAACTCGAAAGCAGCCACCAATCTATGGTGTAGGGGTGGGCTATTTATAGACACTAGGCAACCCGACCTGATTTGTCCGAAATGACCTCGGTCACTAAGGAACCGACATGTGTTCCAACGGTCGATTTCAAACACACGCTGCAACTTGACTTGGGCTACAAGTAAAGCTAACTCATCCAGCTCTGGATAAGATTTGCTCTCATTGTCTTCGCTCGAAGACATAGGATCTGGTTGAGCATCACTTCAGTCATTCTGACTTTGTTCACTAGGAACCCACTTAACAGTACGGTGGTTCCTATGACTCAACAAAGAAGAAAAGGAAACAACAAAACAACTAAGTCTTCGTGCTCCATAGTCTTCACGCGATGTCTTCTCATGTCATAGTATTCAATGTGAATATCTTCACATACCACCATTATCTTCAATGTCTTCATACATTTTTAGGGGTCATCTCCGGTAGGTAAACCGAATCAATGAGGGACTACTACCTGTGTTATCCTGCAATTCTCACAAACACATTAGTCCCTCAACCAGGTTTGTCGTCAATACTCCAAAACCAACTAGGGGTGGCACTAGATGCACTTACAATCTGTCTGCGTTCAAGCTCTCTGCTTGGACGATGGACCCAGAGGCCATCCCCTCCCTCAGTTGGCTGGCCATCCCTCAGCCGGGCATGATCGCACCTCTGATGGAGCTGGCGCTGCTTCAGTACAAGGTCCTTATCCACCTGGATTCCATCTCAGACTTCACCGACCGCGACAAGCCTCTGTTCTTGGGGGTCTTATCGGACAACAGCCAGAGTGGGTTGCCGTCGGACGATAGGATTAGTGGAAGTGGTGGGGCGGCACCAGTGCCTACGCCGTGCCGCTTGCCCTGGCGGTTTGGTTCTCATGATGCTAGAGGCATCGCCGGAGTTGGAGCACAGTCTAGCGCGCGCGGCAGCGCGGGCTTGCCGGTGCGGTCACAACCAGGTGCTGATTGGCACATTCCACCAATGGCCGCAATGGAGTTCGTGTCAACAGCAGGACCCGTGCTGGCAACCAGAGACAGGCTCTCTGTCAGAGTATCTGCTTTTGACCGCTTGGCCATGCAAGAGGGACCCACAGGCGCTTCGGGAATGCATTCAAACGGAGAGGATAGGCCTGCGATCATGGTGGGACTCGAGTGACAGCATGCTGATGCGCCGCGGGATGGGACTGCTCAGGAACCCAATGGCGGCCCAATCATTGGAGACTCACAACGGCAGGTCGCTGAGGGCCCCACTTCTGCGGCCTCGGGTCCGCAACTGGCCAATCAAGGAGGTGACCAACTGTCACGGGGAGACGCAGGGATGGGGCAGCAGGAGGATCGCGATCAGTTTGGCCTGTGTCAGCCAGGAAGGACTACGGAGGTGGGGCGTAGGGTGCAGTCACCGAGCAGAGGTAGCGCACTCTGGTGGGACCTGTACAGGCGCACCCATGCTGGAGCCAACCGGCATGAGGATCGTCGATCCCGAGATACAAGACCATCTGCCGGCGCTTCGGGAACGGGGTACCAGACTTGCTCGCTGCGGCCCGCGGCGTGGTTTCATGGGGTGGCCCAAAGACGCCCATCTTCATCAACACGAGCTCAAGACCTCGCGAGGGCCAGATTGCTGGGCGGACGACAGGAAGCTTCCTCGTGCACGGCCTCGCCGGCTGGCTCGCGAGGAGGCGGAGAGATCAAGGCGGGTACCTCACGAGGTGCCCATGACGCAAGCCATGACGACCAAGGGCGCCAAAGGGCGCCCGACCTGCAGAAGGTCCCCATTTCCTCTTTGATGCAAAGGGGCAAGCGCAGAGAGTATCAAGCAAAGGCACCTGCCGTGCAACAAGACCAAGACCGTCAGAACGGCAGGAAGGAAGTCATCATGGAGCCCAAGCCAAGGCCACCACCGTGAGCCTTTGACATGCGAGGACCAACTTTAGTCGATAAGTGTACTAGATGTTCCCTTCAAAATGGCTAATTGTTGGCGCCCTTCCCGCCAATATTTGGGAAGAGGCCCAGGCCTTTGCCTATAAATAGGACTAGCCACCCGCAGGTAGGGGGATCAAAAAGATCTTGAATCAACAAAGAGAGAGCGACTGAACTCCCCCTAGCAATTCATCGCACCGGCCAAGAACAGACCCTCGCGAGGCTGTTCTTCCTTGTATTGTTCATCATCAGCCCCGAGGCAATCCACCACACCACACACGGAGTAGGGTGTTACACCACAATGGTGGCCCAACCAAAGATAAACCTTATGCCTCTTGTGTTGTTCCTTTGGTAGTTTAGATCCCAGCGAGGCGACGAGGTGCAGGTAGGTAGGAGGCGAGATCTCCGCTGCACCTGAGTTCGAACCTAGAGGGTCTGCCTGAACCCGAACCGACATTTCGCGCGCCAGTAGGGGGTGCGCCGAATTGCCTTCCGTCGCCCTATTCTTCGCCGACCATCGTGATCCATGTCGACGCCGCCGGGCCTGCCAGCACCGAGCCGCTCTCGCTTCGCTGCCGCCCAGACGGCCCCGCCGGTGGTCGCTTCGCCGTTTCGTCCGCCGCCGCCAACGCCGCCATCGTTCCGGCGGGAACGAGCAGCAAGCATCGCCCCAAAGATCCGCTCGCGGAGGCGAGACAGCCGCATCGCTACCTTCGCCGCCTCCAGCTGGTTCTTCGCCTCGCCGCCCGGCGCCCATGGAGGCTCGAGCTGTGCTCATCGCGCAAACGAGCTCCTGCGCTATCGCCCCATCGACAACGCTTCACGAAGAGTGGCTCGACGCGCCACCGAGCTCGTCCGCACCGCAGGGGCTCTCGCCGCCCTTCTTCGCTGCAGATCGCCCCGCTTCGCACGGGCGATGAAGCTCAGGGCGCCAACCACCTCCCTCAAGAAGGTGCCTTGACCCAAGGCGCTGGGCCTCGGGCGGAACCCACTCCGTCCGGCGCCAACAAGCAGCAAGAGCAGAGCTGTCAAGAGGTCCTCGCCCCAAGAAGCTGCCCGAGTGCTCCTCGCACCGCTCGTCACGACCACGCCTTGCTCCAAAGCACGCCAAGAGCCCGCGCTGCTCCTAGCGGCAGCGCACGGGGACCCGCAAGACAAGGCTCTTCGTCACCAAAGGCCTCCTGTGGCAACAGCAGGCTGCCGCGCTTTCACCATCGAAGGCTGCAGCTGTCATGCGGGCCCGGCAAGTTCAAGCCGACCTGCCTCCTCGCTATGACGGCACGGCCGACCCTGTGGAGTTCCTTCAGCTCTACGAGCTGGGCATCGAAGCCCCCAACAGGGACGAGAAGGTCATGGCGAACTGGTTTCCCATGGCACTCAAGGACGGGGCCCGCACCTGGCTCCTAGCACGATCTCCTCCAGGACGAGATGCGCACTCCGCTTCATCGCCAACTTCAAGGCACTCGCGATCGGCCTCTCCGCCGGAGCGACATGCGCCGCATCAGCAGCAGCCGTGGAGACCTCGCAGGTACATCCAGCGCTTCAACAACACACGCCTCAAGATTCCCAAGGTGACCGAGGAGGCCATCATCTCAGCCTTCTCCGATGGTGTGCGCGATGTCAAGATGAAGGAGGAGCTAGCGATGCATGAAGATCTATGCACTTCCTTGAAGCTGTTCAACTTGGCGACCAAGTGCGCCAGGGCTGAGGAAGGACGCCTTTCCCTCCTTGAGCTGCCAGCCGCAGACCCAGAAGAGAAGAAGCCTAAGGCCAAGGACGTGAAGCGCAAGGGGGCTGCCGTGCTCGCAGCAGAACCAGACACCAAGCGAGGCAGAGATCAGCCCAAGTCTTCCAAGGGCAGCCGGTAACGATCGAGAAGGGAGGATCGGTCGATGCCCCGACCGCAACGATCGAGGCTACGGCCGAGGAGGAGGAAGAAACGCAGGACGCTGGGAAGACCGTGGCCCTCGCCAAGGGTGGCGTGACCGACCTCGCGAGGATCGGGCAGGATCAGCCTCGTGAGGGAGGCCGGAGGATCAGCCTCGAGGATCGCCTGCAAGGAAACGCAGGCCTCCTCCTCCGCCGCCAGCAGCCAAGGAGAAATGAGGACCATCATCGGGACGAGGGGCTGGGGCTTCCAGTGAGCCGCGTCGCTTGCATCCCGGGCGGAGCTCAAGCCCCACCTCTCAACGCATCTTCAAGCAGTTCGCCCGCGAAGTGAATGCAGCCCTTCCCAAGCTCGAGGCCACGCGCCCTCTCAGGTGGTCAGCGTGCGCCATCACGTTTAGCTCCATGGATCAGCTCAAGTGCGCGGCCACAGCCGGAGTCCTCCCGATGCTTTGTTCACCAATCATCAGCAACATGCAAGTCACCAGGACCCTCATCGATGGTGGAGCAGGGCTCAATGTCATGTCCGTAGGGACATTCAACAATCTCCAAGTGCCTTACAATCAGCTTCAGCCAACCAAGCCTTTCTCCGGAGTCACCGATGGCTCCACAGTTCCAATTGGGCAAGTCCGCGTCCCTGTCACCTTCGGGGCGCCACAACCATCAAGACCGAGCTCATCGACTTCGATGTCGCCTACATTCGCCGTCAGACAATGCCATCCTCGGTACCCAGCTCTGGCCAAGTTCATGGCCGTGACTCATCACGGCTACAACGTCCTCAAGATGCCAGGAAGCGGTTGAGTCATCACGGTGCCTTGTGAAGAGAGAGACGCAGTGTGCTCCCTGGAGCGAGCTTTCCAAGCCGCATCACTTGAAGACCCAGATCGCAGGAGCAGGAGGCTCCCCGAGACCGCTCCCAAGAAGAAGAAGACATCGCCAGGCCCGACCCCTCGGGAGGCAGGCCCCTCAGGGTCCGTGCCTATTCAGGGGGCACCTCCTTCTCTCGCATAGGAAGGCGCGCCCGGCGCCCTCCTTGAGCAAGGCTTGGGGGCTCTCTCCTGGAGGGCCACCGACCTTGCTAAGGTCACGAGGGAGGCGCTTGGGCACCACTTGGAGGCGTGTTTCAAAGCACGTTTCCCTCAGGAAGGAGCAAGGCAAGGAGGGCCAAACCCTCAGGAGTTCGTCAGCCAGATCATTCAGGAGCTACAGGAGTCAAGAGTCATGAGTGGCAGCCGCCGCTCCACCGTGAGCTCCCCATCCAGCGAGAATGGTGGGCTGCGTCTGCATCAACATACTAGGGCTCAACCGAGCCGCCTCAGAGCGCTCTGCCTCACGCTGGGCGCCTGCAAGGTCCACCCCACAGCCACGTCAGACGCCTACAACAGATCAACGCGCCGCCACGCACCAGCGCCTCATGGGGAGCATCTTGAGGCTCAAGAGGCCAGCGCTCCGCAGTCCTAGCGGAGATGGAGACGGTCATGAGGAGCCACAGGCGCCTCGAGCCTCCCGAGGCTCCGGCCCGGGGCTCGTGAAGATCGGCTCGCAGCCCACGACGTCCGCTACTTCAGCATCCCTTCATCTTCAACGCTATCGTGACATCCTTCAAGTATCATTTCCAGCCGAGCGCCTCAAGGCTGCATCATTCCCAGGCCGCTGTGGGTCCGCTCCTGCCGCTGTATCCCTTTTACTTCATGTTCCTAGCTTACCTTGTTGGGGGCGCCTCAGCTGCATCATCCCCAAGTCGCCGGGCGTGCCCAGCCGGCATGTACCCTTCTTATGCCTATTTCGGTCATACGCTTGACCCATCATGATTGTTATTTGATGTTCGTCCACGGCACCCTTCTTCCTTCATGTCGGCCACTTGCACGCTAAAGGGGGGTACCGAGCATCACGACTCATGGGCTCCTACCGCTCTCCAGCCTCACCCTCGCCTTGTCCACGGCATCGCGACCGGCATACCAGCGACGGCCGAGACCCGCCGAGGGCCGGACCCGAGGACGAGAGCGCCGCATCTAACCAAATTTGCAGGAACACATCACAAGTTAAGGCTCAGTGCCAGCGCAACCCGCTTTGAGGTAGGGCCCCATGAGTCCTGCTACGCTCACAGTGCCCAGATACACCTCGCCAGTTTCCCTACGTGCCAGCCACGTGTCGTATGGGCTGTACACGCCTGGCCCTCCTCCGAGGGGAGCCCCTCCCACGCACTAGTGGAAGCACCATTCTCCGCTACTGGCCGACGACACCGCCGAGGAGCGGCTATGCCCGACACATACGGAAGCGCTATGCTCGGCCGTGATAAACAATCGAGGGGTGGCCTCGGCCACATCAACCTCGTGGAGCCCAGAGCTCACCCTGGCCTCATCGCAACGCCTCCTCCCGAGTGCCGCGAGGGGCTGGGCATGGGGCTACACTGGTCACGCCTGCACACACGCCACTCCAGCCAGCCCCTCGGGCCTGGTTCGTCACACGCCCCTCCCCAAAGCGGAGCTAAGGTACGAAGGCCGCTTGAACGCCAAGGGGACTCGAGCATCGCGACTCAGAGCCTAATCGGTCACGAGCCCTCACTCCTTAGTTCCGAAAGGCTAATGGCGGTTGAGGTATGCGCGGGGCCGGGCTCTATAGACGTAGAATGGTAAATTCACCCATACATCTCACCTCCCTACTTGTTGTTCGTGCGCCAAGGGGGACTCATGAGCATCGCGACTCAGGAGCCTAACTTGTCACGTAGCCCCTCACTCCTTGGTCCCGTCCTGGTTTCCGGTCGGGGCTAATGGCGGCTGAGGTACGCGCGGGGTCGGGCTCTGCCGGCGTAGAACATAAGCAAGTAGGAAGAAAAAGCGCAAATCTCAAGGAATTTAAAAGCAAACATTGCAGTCCATAACTGTTATCATGACACCAAATGCAAGTTTAAACGCCTCCCTGAGGCACGATGCATGTTGCAGGAGCTGAAAGCAGAACAGGAGCCACAAAGGAGTCACTTGTCGACGACGGAGTCGAGCCGAAGGGTTCGCCGTGAAGCCTCAGACCGGTAGCGCCGCTCGCTTGGTGCTCAAGGCCCGTAACTTCACCAATAGAGCCTCGCACGACCCTTTCACGGCCTCAAGAAGGTGAAGCGGCAAGCTCGCCGTCACTGGCTCAAAGAAAGTTGTCGAGGTCGGCGCCGGATCGCGAAGGTAGACGGGTAAGGACGCGATCAGCGTGCAGAAGACAGACGACGCCTCGGCTCACCGTGGGGCCAAGGCCAAGGGTGACATCTTCAAGAACGCAGATTAGAAAGGAAGCAGCTTATGGTTGCCCCTGTGACGCCCGATTCAATCGTACACTAATCATGCACGCAAACGCAGTAACGATCAAGATCAAGGACTCACGGAAGATATCACAGCACAACTCTAAAACATAAATAAGTCATACAAGCATCATAAAGCCAGGGGCCTCGAGGGCTCGAATACAAGTGCTCGATCATAGACGAAGTCAGCTGAAGCAACAATATCTGAGTACGAGACATAAGTTAAACAAGTTTGCCTTAAGAAGGCTAGCACAAACCGGGATACAGATCGAAGAGGCGCAGCCTCTCCCGCGGGATCCTCCTAACTACTCCCGGTCGCCGCCGCCGGGCTGCACGTAGTAGTAGGCACCTCCAATGTAGTAGGAATCATCGTCGATGGTGGCGTATGGCTCCTGGGCTCCATCGTCTGGTTGCAGCAATCGGATAGAGATAGGGGAAAAGGGGGGAACAAGGCAACCGTGAGTACTCATCCAAAGTACTCGCAAGCAAGGAGCTACACTACATATGCATGGATATATGTGTAAAGGCCATATCGGACCTGAATCGCAGAATG
>JAHIAM010006019.1:0-23561 GCA_021605205.1 Aegilops longissima
CAGTGTCGGTGGTCTCTATTACAGTAGTATACCTTTTACACACCATCCCGGGCTTCCGGAGGGAGATGTGAAAAAGTCCCATCCTAAACCCACTATTTGTATCGTTCCTCTTCCAGCCCTTTTGAATAAACAATACATAGCCGCCTATTATTAATTCCCTTTTTTATATATATATATGCATTTTGACATTGTGCAACCTACACTTTAGTGCGGGCAATACCCGAGGGCAAGTACCCCCAAACATGGTGTGATAAGTCCGAACACTTTCACGTCGGCACCCGAACTTATAGCATTATAGCATCGGCTCGAATGATGTCTTGGGTCAATAGTTGGGTTTGCCCGGCTCCCATGTTTTGGTACCTTATGTTCCGTTATATCGGCTAAGGTATTTGGGAGCCAAACCGATTGTGCCCGGTTGAGCTGGTTAACACCTCGTGGAAAGCTAAAACGCCCGTCATGATAGGGGCGAGTGAAGGGTCTGGACTAGGGGTGTCCGGATAGCGAACAATCATCCGGCGGACTCCAAGACTATGAAGATACAAGATTGAAGACTTCATCCGTGTCGGATGGGACTTTCCTTGGCGTGGAAGGCAAGCTTGGCGTCTGGATATTAGATCTCTAACATTTAACCGACTCCGTGCCCTAACCTATCCGGTGTCTATATAAACCGGAGGTTTTAGTCCGTGGGCGAACAGCAATCATACCATAGGCTAGCTTCTGGGTTTAGCCTCCTTGATCTCGTGGTAGATCTACTCTTTACTACCCATATCATCAATATTAATCAAGCAGGGTAGGGTATTACCTCCATCGAGGGGCCGAACCGGAAAAACATCGTGTCCTTGTCTCTGTTACCATCCGCCTGGCCAATTCGGGACCCCCTACCGAGATCCGCGGTTTGCACGACATTGGTGCTTTCAGAGTTCCTCCTACCGATAGGCCCGATGGCTCCTTGATCATCAACAACGGCGGTCGGTGAACTTTTCTCCCGGACAGATCTTCGCGGCGGCTTTGCTGGGGCAATTAAGCAGCCTCCGAACGGTCGCCGCCCGGACACCAGTCGAGGAATTTGAACTATCGGGACATCGCGGAACTTGATCTTCAATTGAGCCGCACCAAGCGTGTCGCCTTGTCTCGATGGGCATGATCTGCTCCGGCGACGGTGTCCGGAGGCCCACCCGCTCCACCCTTGATCCGGGCGGATTCCTCGATCGAGCCGGTGGTTGGACACCGCCTCGGGGCCGATCCTGGGTGGGCGAACTCCATCCCTGCCCTTTGCGAGCCTCGACTCGGTGCGGACTCTTCTCCGGACTCGAACCCTCCGGCCCCGAATCGAATCCGATTGGGGCGGTCATGGAGTTCCACGCGGACATCTTTCGCCTCTCCCAGGCATCCGAATTAACTAAAGTTCTCTCTTTATCCGGAGGCCTGGCGGACTCGTGGAAGGTTGGACACGACGGCGAAGAAATTCAACCCACCACCCACTTTAGCCCTTTGTTGAAAGCACACGGCGTGCTCGATTTACGACTCGAACCGGCGGTATGGGCTGCGATGTAGGGAGACAACCATGAGCCAGCACCTATAGGATGCTGGACAACCCTCATCCCATGATGTATACATGGTGGATACACCTAAAATGAAGGAGAACAACGGGACACTCTGAAGATAAATCCTCGAAAGCAGACAAAGCGGCAGCGTAAGCGCCTGAACCAAGTCCGCCTCAACAAAGACCCGGCCATAGGCGGGGTGTACCGGTGGACAGCGAACAAGCTATCAAGCAATCGTCCGAACAGACAACTTGGATACAACAATCGTCTGGCCCGAAGACAACAGCAGTCAGACGACCTCCACGCCCGGACAAACTATTGGAACAAAATGACCTCCACAAAAGGCTCATCGCCCTTGCCTGCTGAAAAGCGGAAGCTCAAACAGCGGAAGATGCACTCGAGGATGAGATGGAGCAAAGTATTAAGCACCTTGAACAGAAATGCTGGCGGCCGCTTAAACAAGAGGATTACCGAAAAAGCTACTGCCCGAATTAGGAGGAGGCCTTAGAGGCCCCCACAATCAAAAAGTAGAAAGGCCGCCGATCGGATGGGCGACCCCACAGCAAAAAAGAAATGACAAATGGCGCACACAAACCAATATCTCGATCCGCGCAAAGATTCACATCAGCAGGATGGTCTTGTTAGGTCCATCTATGGGCCAGAAAGCAGGCTCTTCAAAGCAATGCAACCGCCAAAATCCGAACATCACGGCACACCCAAATATAGAACGGCGCATCCCCCTATGTTTCACCGGTAAGGTGCTGGATCATGAATTTCCGGCGTGATTCAAACCCGTAAACATAGAGGCATGCATGACGAAACAACAGACCACAGATGCGGATTGAGGATTACATCCTCCACATACACATAGCTAGAGGAGATGATCTCACGCCATAAAATACTTACCCTCAAACTCAAAGGGCGGCTCGGCATTTGGCTCAAAGCCTTCGAAAATGCCATTGGAAGCTGGGAAGAGCTTGAGGATGCGTTTGAGCGAAATTTTCGGGGACCTATGTCCGCCCTCGGGATACTGCGATCTAAGTCACATAACTCTCAACAGCGGAGAGTCAGCCCGAGTCTGGAATAGGTTCCTTACTAAAAGAACCAAATAGTCGATTGTCCGAGCGTTGAAGCCTTAGCGGTATTCAAGCTGCGCGTCAGAGGCGAATGGCTCGCTGAGACACCTCGACCAGAAAAAGCCAAGAAAAATTGCCGCATTAACAAGCCTCATGGCCCGCTTTTTGCGGCGGGAGGATAGCTAGCTAGCAGATGCAGCACCAATGACCCAAAATGCGATCCGAAGTCAGGGATGGAAATGGGAAACCCGTAGCATAGCAAGGACCAGCGCCCGCGATTAAAGGAGCAGTCCAAAGCGGCCGGGTCAGCGCCCGGTTCAAAAGCTCCGCAGCGAGAACAGCAAAAACTACCCCTTAAAAACGATAGCGATAGGCTATCCAACTTCAACAAAATCTTGGACAAGATATGTCAAATCCATAGAACTCACGGGAGGCACAAAACCATACCCACAAATTGTTGGGTCTTCAAACAGTCCGGACTCAGCGCCCGCACAAAGAACTGACACACCAAGTGAAGATGATGGCGAGCACCTGGCGAGCCCAGAAAACAAAAAGAATTTCCACAAGAGGTTAAACAGTAAATTCACTTTCGTGATCAAAGGAAAAAGAGGCGGCGCCCACTAAAAAGCGCGCGCACAGTTATCAAAACCAATCACCTTCGACCATCGGGGACTATTCGAAAGTATCCGGAGCAGGATGGACTGCCTTGATATTGGATCCTATAATCGGATTCCAATTTACACAAGTCCTCATGGATGGCGGCGATGACATAAACCTGATATATCAGGACACAATCCATGGGATGAGGATGAACCAATGAAAATTTGCCATAGCAACACCTCCTTTAAAGGGGTAATGCCAGGCCCATATGCCCATTATGCAGGATCCCTACTTAGAAGTTGTGTTGGTTCATCCGACAACTTCCGTCATGAAAGATTAGTCTTCCATATCGCCCCATTTAAAAGTAGCCATCAGGCACTATTGGGACAGGCAGCTTTCTCTGCTTTAACGCAATACCACATTATGCATCTCTAACACTTAAAATGCCGGTCCACGGCATCATCTCATTAAAAAGGGTATTAAGTGTTACTCGAACACGGAAGAATGTGAGACTGCCTTGATAGCCCCACCTATCCGGCTCCGCTAGTCAAAGAACACGAATAGGTCATTCCAACTCCGGACCGCGGCAAGGCAGTCCGGCGCCCACTAATGACCTACCCCCCGCCAAGGGGTTGCATTCAAGACAATAAAGCTCAATTTTTCCACTTCTTCAAATCGTACTACTGTTTATTTAATACAAAGTACATCTTTCGCATGATCCTTTTCTTTTAAACTAAGTTCCTCTCTTTTACAGATGAACAACATGCTACACCCGTCCGAGGATACAACACGCGGAGACCACGAGGCTGGGAACGTGCGGTGGGACCCGTTGCAAGGATTCTTTTCAGATTAAGACCTGCGTAAACCTTTTTTTGTCTCTTGTTGATATACATCCCGGTTTCTTACTATAACAGCGGAGGAGGCTGGCGTTTTGGCATTAGCACGCAAATTTTGCGTACTGGATACGGGGGCTTGGGCATTATTCTGCCCGTTTTATAAAGACCGAATACCTTAAGGAGTGTTTGGCGTCTCGAGTTAGGCCTTATATGCATCAACTCCGAATCATGTCTTTGGTCAAATGTTGGGTTTGCCCGGCTCTGTGTTTTGCTGCCTTCCGTTCCGTTTTATCGGACTAGCGGCACCGGGAGAACTTCTGTGATTGTGCCGGTTGACGAAGCGAGCACCTCTGTAGAAAGCCGAAAACTTTGTCATGATATAGCGAGACTGGTCAACCTTGATGACTCACTGGAATGTTTAGGATTCCTCCGCATTAACGAAGGACCAGTTTTGATCGGAACATCGCACCCGAATTCGGGACGGATGCGGTGCCCAGAGGCTATATAGTAGCCCACCCTCGAACTCCTATGGCTAAGTGAAAGTGATAAAGCATTATAGTCCGGTTGCCTGGTTTGCTATGCTATCACCTCCTTAACATGACCAAGATGTTGGATTAAGTGTGAAAAAGCGCTTTCTTTGCAAACACCCGGCACTATGTGCATGGGGGCTGAAACCAAGGACTGCCATCTTTCAGGTCATATATACATATACATAAGCGGCATACGAGGGGAGTAGTTTACTACTTGAATGCACAAGTATAAAAGCTCTTATATTGTATTGAAACATTGTTTTCATAAATCATACATGTCATATAAACATAATATCCTTGAGCCTGCGTCTCTATTAAGCGGCGCTGGCAAGACTTCTTCAAAGTAGTGCTGGCGGTACTCGGCTTCTGTCCGAATCTTGGGATGCAACCGGTGGCCTTCATCTCTGCCCGGTATGTCTTGACGGGCGAGCCATCAGCGCTCCCTCAATACTGCGCGAACGCTTCATTGCGTCGTCTGGCGATACCGCGCAAGGCACTGCACTAAGCAAAATAGCTCTTGGACTGGGGTCCGCCCACCACAAATAGAATCGAGACATGCTTCATGGCAAATCCGGATAACCGATTCAGCTTGGCCCATTTGGGCAACTGATCGATCAGCGCGAGAAGGCGCTCCGGACTATGGAATTCACGACCATCTGACTCTTCATACATTGCCCCATACGGCGGAAGTGCTCAACGCGTCGGCGGCGCTGCCGCCAAGTCCAGATAAGCATCCTCCGAACTCACAACTTATCAATTGAGCATACTTTGGATCCGTATATTTCCTCCACTTAGCGAGCGGTTTCGGCATGCAGTGCCGGCATTCGGCTCCTCCTTGGCAGCTCTCAAGCGAATGGGCACTCTTGGATTCGGTGGCCTTTTTAAGCCCTCTTGCTCCGCTGACGTTCTTTTCAAGAACCTGCAGCGATCGGTAGTATTCTTCAACTTTCTGGCCATATCGGCCATTTCCTCACTGCTTGGCGATGAGCAGTCCGTTAAACTTCTAGCTCTTGACGCCTTTAAAGCGGCCGCGTACTATTTCAACTTGCTCTTTAGCTGGGCGAGTTCCTTTGCAGCTCCTCCTGGCAATGGCACCATCTGCATTAAACATACAAATAGTAAGACATGGGCGTCAAGCTCCCTTACTAAGTGTCCGCGCATAAATCGCATACCTTGCGACTCGTCAAAGCCATTTATTGACCAATGACGCGATGTCCGCATCCGGCCGTCAAGTTGCCGCTTTAGTTCGGCATATTCATCGATCCGGCTGGCCCGCAGGACGCCCGCCACCCTGTTGGGCGGCGACATGTTACTCGCAGGATTTTGATCCTCGGCACATCTGTCAATTTTGACAACATACCAAGTCCCGAGCTACTATCTATACAAAGGCATTCTATATGCATAAGCAGCCGGAAGGTACATCATTTTGCGTACCTCGAACCCGTCGATAAGCTCTGGCGGCTTCATGCAATCCGCTCTCCGCGGATGCAATTCTTTCAATCACCCGTACCCATTAGAAAGCGGTGTTCTTACGAATAACCGCTTCGCCCGAGCAGATCCTTGACTCTTCCGACCGCTTTTACCACTTGGCTCCGGACCTTCCAGTCCCGCGACGACTTAGGGAGCCCTCGTGACAACAGCTCATGGTCGTCCGCTTTGCATGAGGGTGTGACGAATGGAGGCGTTCGCTCTCCATCATCTCGGAAGAAGATCTCCCGAAAGGCTAGCTACTGAGAAGGGCTGAGTCGAACTACAAGGTACAATTTGGTTATCTTTAGAAATATACACGAGGATGTTCCTTATTTACAAGACCCCTACTTTTTACTTACGGCTCATTTGGAGGCTGATCCCCTTGGGGAAATAATGCGGCTGGGTTACTTCGATCTTGCAGGACTCTCTGACGAAAATTCCTTTCCTCTTTGAGGCCTTGACCTCCGGATCTTGAAGCGGTCCTCTTCTCTCCTCGAAGGATGGGACCTTTAATCCCTCCTTCCTTGATAGCCTCTTCGTAGAGGCGATTTGCTTCGCTCCCCTTAGCCTTCTTCACAAAGTAGCGACCTTCTAACATCTTGGTGACATAGGATCAGCGTGGTCTCGGGAGGCAGCGGACACCTTATCAAGTTTGCCTTGGCTATCCACTCCTATTCAAAAACAGCTCCTTTAAAGGACATGTATATAATGAATGAACAGCTTGTCAGAGTTCTTGTCGGCGTTCAGGCAGGGGTCCCAGACTTGCACTGCGACTTCTTGGCGTGGCTCGAAGGAGGCCAGTGGCCCATCTTCATCAATGCAAGCTCAAGACCTCTCATGAGAGCCCGGCCTCTCATGAGGCGGGGCGACAAGGAGCTTCCTCGGGCCTGACCTCGTCATGAGCTGGCTCATGAGGCCGGAGAGTTCAAGCAGGGTACTGCGAGGTGCCCATGGCGTAAGCCATGACGGCCGAGGCGCCCAGGCCAGGCGCCAGGCCATGCAGTGTCCTCCTTTCCTCTTTGGATCAAAGGACAGCCTTGGCGAAACATCAAGCAAAGGCATCCATTTTGGTGCAACAAGACCAAGACCGATCCAACAGCTGGAAGAGTCATCATGGAGCCCAAGCAGGCGTCATCACGAGCCTTTGGCGAGCGAGGACCAACTTTAGTCGGATAAGTGTACCGCTGTTCCCCTTCAAAATGGCCAATTGTTGGCGCCCTTCCGCTCAATATTTGGGAAGAGGCCCAGGGCCTTAATCTCTATAAATAGGAGTAGCCACCCCAAAGGCGAGGATCGGAATCTCATCAAGAAACCGGTAGCTAGGCGGCGGAACACCATCTAGCGAGTTGATGGCAACCGCCAAGAAGCGAGACCCTCGCGAGCTGTTCTTCCTTGTATTATTCCTCATCAGCCCAAAGGCAATCCACCCACCACACCTTTTGAGTGGTGTTACACCACAATGGTGGCCTGAACGATATAAATCTGCCATGTCTCTTGTGCTGTCCCGTTTAGTCGTTTCGGTCCCAGCGATTGGCCGAGTGCGAAGAGCAGTGGAGGTTGGATCTCGGGGCGCACCCGATTACCCGAACCTCAAGGGTCTGCGGAACCCGAAATCGACATTTGGCGCTTGCGGGTAGGTGAAGGAAATATGCCTAGAGGCAATAATAATGTTATTATTTATTTCCTTATATCATGATAAATGTTTATTATTCATGCTAGAATTGTATTAACGGAAACATAATACATGTGTGAATACATAAACCTCTGAGTGTCACTAGTATGCCTCTACTTGACTAGCTCGTTAATCAAAGATGGTTATGTTTCTAACCATGAACAAGGAGTTGTTATTTGATTAACGGGATCACATCATTGGTTGAATGATCTGATTGACATGACCCATTCCATTAGCATAGCACCTGATCATTATAGTTTGTTGCTAGTGCTTTTCTTCATGACTTATACATGTTCCTATGACTATGAGATTATGCAACTCCGTTTGCCGAGGAACACTTTGGGTGCTACCAAGCGTCTGGCGTAACTGGGTGATTATAAAGGTACATTACAGGTGTCTCGAAGGTACATGTTGGGTTGGCATATTTGAGATTAGGATTTGTCCTCCGATTGTCGGAGAGGTATCTCTGGGCCTCTCGGTAATGCATCACATAAGCCTTGCAAGCATTGCAACTAAATGTGTTAGTTGTGAGATGATGTATTACGGAGCGAGAAAAAGACTTGCCGATGTGAGATTGAACTAGGTATTGGATACAAGCGATCGAATCTCGGGCAAAGTAACATACCGATGACAAAGGGAACAAGCGTATGTTGTTATCGGTCTGACCGATAAAGATCTTCGTAGAATATGTAGGAGCCAATATGGGCATCAGGTCCGCTATTGGTTATTGACCAGAGAGGTGTCTGGTCATGTCTACATAGTTCTCGAACCCGTAGAGTCCCATGCAACAACGTTTGATGGCGAGTTATTATGAGTTTATATGATATTGATGTACGAAGGTTGTTGAGTCGGATGAGATCGGGGACATGACGAGGAGTCTCGAAATGGTCGAGGCGTAAAGATCGATATATTGGACGACTATATTTGGAGTTGGAAGGTTCAAGTGATTGGGTATTTTAGATCTGGGGTAGTTACTGGAGAAGTAATGGGCCTTGATGGGCTTTAGTGGGAAGAGGAAAAAGGCTGCTTTGCCCCCTCCCCTCTAGTCCGGGTGGACTAGGGAAAGGGGCAGCCACCTTTTCTCTCCTCCACTTCCTTCTCCCTTCCTCCCCTACATGGAAGGATTCCTAGTTGGACTAGGAAGAATCCTACTCGGTGGGAGTAGGACTCCCCTGTGGCATCAAACATAGGGGCAGCCTCCTCCCTCCCTTGCTCCTTTATATCTGGGGCAGGGGCACCCCATGACACACAAGTTGATCTTGGATCGTTCCTTAGCCGTGTGCGGTGCCCCTTCCACCAAACTACACCTCGAATATTGCGTTGCGGAGCTTAAGGCGAAGCCCTGCGAGTGGAACATCATCATCGTCCTGCGCCGTCGTCTTGTGAAACTCTCCCTCAACACTCGGCTGGATCGGAGTTCGGGGGCGTCATCGAGCTGAGCGTGTGCAGAACTCGGAGGTGCCGTCGTTCGGTGCTTGGATCGGTTGGATCGGGAAGAATGCGACTACTTCCTCTCGTTGCGTCAGCGCTTCCGTTGCTGGTCTCACGAGTGCGTGGACAACACTCTCATCTCGTTGCTATGCATCACCATGATCTTGCGTGATCGTAGGAAAATTTTGAAATTACTCGTTCCCCAGCAGTGGCATCGAGCCTGGTTTTATCGTTGATGTCATATGCACGAGTAGAACACAAGTGAGTTGTGGGCGATACAAGTCATACTGCCTACCGCATGTCATACTTTGGTTCAGCGGTATTGTGAGATGAAGCGGCCGGACCGACATTCAGCGTGCGCTTCTGCGAGACTGGTTTCACCGCTGTGAGCACTCGTTGCTTAAAGGTGGTGGCGGGTGTCTGTCTCTCTCACTTTAGTTGAATCAGTGTGGCTCGCCGGTCCTTGAGAAGGTTAAAGCAGTCTATTTGACGAAATATCGTTGTGGTTTTGATGCGTAGGTAAAACGGTTCTTGCTCAGCCCGTAGCAGCCACGTAAAACTTGCAACAACAAAGTAGAGGGCGTCTAACTTGTTTTGCAGGGCATGTTGTGATGTGATATGGTCGAGACATGATGCTATATTTTATTGTATGAGATGATCATGTTTTGTAACCGAGTTATCGGCAACTGGCGGAGCCATATGGTTGTCGCTTTATTGTATGAAATGCAAGCGCCATGTAATGCTTTACTTTATCACTAAGCGGTAGCGATAGTCGTAGAAGCATAGATTGGCGAGGCGACAACGATGCTACGATGGAGATCAAGGTGTCGCGCGGTGGCGATGGTGATCATGGCGGTTGCTTGGAGATGGAATCACAAGCACAAGATGATGATGGCCATATCATATCACTTATATTGATTGCATGTGATGTTAATCCTTTATGCATCTTATTTTGCTTTGATTGGCGGTAGCATTATAAGATGATCCCTTACTAAATTATCAAGAAGTGTTCTCCTGGTATGCACCGTTGAAAGTTCTTAGTGCTGAGACACCCGTGATGATCGGGTGTGATAGGCTCTACGTTCAAATACAGCGGGTGCAAAACAGTTGCACCTGGAATACTCAGGTTATACTTGACGAGCTATGCATATAAGATATGACCTCGGAACACGGAGACCGAAGGTCGGCGTGAATCATATAGTAGATATGATCAACATATTGATGTTCACCATTGAAACTACTCCATCACGTGATGATCGGTCATGGTGTAGTTGATATGGATCATAATCACTTAGAGAATTGGAGGATATTTTTCTAAGTGGGAGTTCTTAAGTAATATGATTAATTGAACTTTAATTTATCATGAACTTAGTCTGGTAGTATTTTGCAAATTATGTTGTAGATCAATAGCTCGCGTTGTTGCTTCCCTATGTTTTTATATGTGTTCCTAGAAAATTGTATTGAAAAATGTTAGTAGCAATGATGCGGATTGGATCCGTGATCTGAGGTTTATCCTCATTGCTGCCTGAAGAATTATGTCCTTGATGCACGCTAGGTGACAGACCTATTGCGAGGAGCGAATCACGGGGCGTTATGAGCGTTTGGCTAGCTCAATATGATGACTACTTGATAGTTTAGTGCACCATGCTAGCGGCTTAGAATCGGGACTTCAAAGGCGTTTTGAGCGTCATGGACCATATGAGATGTTCAGGAATTGAAGTTAATATTTCAAGCAAATACCGAGTTGAGAGATATGAAGTCTCCAACAAGTTCTATAGCTAAAAGATGGAGAGAATCGCTCAACTAGTGAGCATGTGCTCAGATTATGCAGAGTACTTCAATCGCTTGAATCAAGTGGGAGTTAATCTTCGAGATAAGATAGTGATTGACGAGAATTCTCTAGTCACCATCACTAAGTTAGTAGAACTTCGTGATGAACTATAGTATGCAAGGGATGGCGAAAAAGATTCCGAGCTCTTACGATGCTAAAATCGTGAAGGTAGAAATCAAGAAAAACATCAAGTGTTGATGGTTGACAAGACCACTAGTCTCAAGGAAAATGGCAAAGGGAAGAAGGGAACTTCAAAAGGAGCGGCAAGCAAGTTGCTGCTCGGTGAAGAAGCCCAAGTCTAGACCTAAGCACGAGGCTGAGTACTTTTGCTGCAATGGAACTGAGTCTTTGAGCGGAACTACCCTGAATATTTGGTGGATAAGAAGGATGGCAAAGTGAACAAGGTTATATTTGATATACAGGTTATTGATGTGTGCCTTACTAGTGTTTATAGTAGCCCCGAGTATTTGATACTCGTTAGGTTGCTAAGATTAGTAACTCGAAGCAGGAGTTCTGAGAATAAGCAGAGACTAGTTGAAGGGAAGTGACGATGAGTGTTGGAAGTAGTTCCAAGATTGATATGATCATCATCATTACCTCCCTATACTTTCGGGATTAGTGTGGAACCTAAATAAGTGTTATTTGGTGTTGAGCATAAATATGATTTGATCATGTTTATTGCAATCTGATTATTCATTTAAGTAAGAGAATAAATTGTTGTTACATTTACATGAATAAAACCTTATATGGTTATACACCCAATGAAAATGGTTCATTGGATCTCGATCATAGTGATACACATATTCATAATATTGAAACCAAAAGATGCAAAGTTAATAATGATAGTGCAACTTATTTGTGTACTTTGCCGTTTAGGTCATATTGGTGTAAAGCGCATGAAGAAAACTCCATCTTGATGGACTTTTGGAATCACTTGATTATGAATCATTTGATGCTTGCGAACCATGCCTTATGGGCAAGATGACTAAAACTCCGTTCTCGGAACAATGGAACAAACAAATGACTTATTGGAAATAATACATACCGATGTATGCGATCCAATGAGTGTTGATGCTCACGGCAAGTATCGTTATTTTCGACCTTCACAAGATGATTTGAGCAGATATGGGTATATCTACTTGATGAAACATAAGTCTGAAACAGTTGAAAAGTTCAAATAATTTCAGAGTGAAGTGGAAAATCATCGTAACAAGAAAATAAAGTTTCTGCGATCTGATCGTGGAGATGAATATTTGATTCTGAGTTTGGTCTTCAATGAAAACAATGTGGAATAGTTTCACAGCTCCACACTGGAACACCACAGCGTTATGGTGTGTCGAGCGTCGTAACCGTACTTTATTATGATATGGTGCGATCTATGATGTATCTTACCGATTTACCACTATCGTTTTGGGGTTATGCATTAGAACAGCTGCATTCACGTTTAATAGGGCACCATCTAAATCCGTTGAGATGACACCGTATGAACTATGGTTTAGCGATAAACCTAAGCTATCGTTTCTTAAAGTTTGGAGTTGTGATGCTTATGTGAAAAGGTTTTCACGATAAGCTCGAACCCAAATCGAGATGCGTCTTCATAGAATACCCAAAAGAAAATGTTGGTACACCTTCTATCACAGATCCGAAGGCAAGTTTTTGCTAAGATGGATCCTTTCTAGAAGAAGTTTCTCTCGAAAGAAGTGAGTGGGAGGAAAGTAGAACTTGATGAGGTAATTGTACCTTCTCCCTTATTGGAAAGTAGTTCATCACAGGAATCAGTTCGATGATTCCTACACCAATTAGTGAGGAAGTTAATGATGATGATCATGAAACTTGAGATCAAGTTGCTACCAAACCTCGTGGGTCTTCGAGTAAGATCCGCACCAAAGTGAGTACGGTAATCCTATTCTAGAAGTCATGTTACTAGACCATGATGAACCTACGAACTATGAGGCGATGATGAGCCAGATTCATGAAATGGCTTGAGACCATGAAATCTGAGATGGGATCCATATATGAGAACAAAGTATGGACTTTGGTTGACTTGCCGATGATCGGCAAGCCATTGAGAATAAATGGATCTTCAAGAGGAAGGCGGACAGCGATAGTAGTGTTACTATCTACAAAGCTCGACTTGTCGCAAAAGGTTTTGACAAGTTCAAAGTGTTGACTACAATGAGATTTTCTCAACTGTAGCGATGCTTAAATCTGTCCGAATCATGTTAGCAATTGCCACATTTATGAAATCGGCAAATGGATGTCAAAACTACATTCTTTAATGGATTTATTAAAGAAGAGTTGTATATGATGCAACAGAAGGTTTTGTCAATCCTAAAGGAGCTAACAAAATGTGCAAGCTCAGCGATCCATCTATGGACTGGTGCAAGCATCTCGGAGTTGGAATAAGCGCTTTGATAGTGTGATCAAAGCATATGGTTTCTCTGAGACTTTTGGAGGCTTGTATTTACAAGAAAGTGAGTGGGAGCACTACAGCATTTACGATAAGTATATGTGAATGACATATTGTTGATCGGAAATAATGTAGAATTATACGCAAAGCATAAAGGAGTGTTTGAAAGGAGTTTTTCAAAGAAAGACCTCGGTGAAGCTGCTTACATATTGAGCATCAAGATCTATAGAGATAGATCAAGGCGGCTTGATAAGTTTTCAATGAATACATACCTTGACAAGATTTTGAAGTAGTTCAAAATGGAGCAGTCAAAGAAAGAGTTCTTTTTGTGTTACAAGGTGTGAGATTGAGTAAGACTCAAAACCCGACCACGGCGAGAAGATAGAAAGAGAATGAAAGTCATTCCCTATGCATCAGCCATAGGTTCTATAAAGTATGTCATCTTGTGTACGGATCTATTGCATACCCTACCACTAAGATTGGCAAGGAGTGCAATAGAGATCTAGGAGTAGATCAATGGACAGCGGTCAAAATTATCCTTAGTAGAATAAGGATATGTTTCTCGATTATGGAAGTGAAAAAGGTTAAATGCGTAAAGGTTACGTCGATGCAAGTTTAACACTAATCTAGATGACTCGAGTCTCAATCTAGATACATATTGAAAGTGGGAGCAATTAGCTAGAGTAGCTCGTGCGAGCATTGTAGACATAGAAATTTGCAAAATACTTACGGCTCTGAATGTAATGAGACCGTTGACTAAAATTATCTCACAAGCAAAACATGATCACACCTTAGTACTCTTTGGGTGTTAATCACATAGCGATGTGAACTAGATTACTGACTCTAGTAAACCCTTTGGGTGTTGGTCACATGTCGATGTGAACTATGGGTGTTAACCACATATAGATGTGAACTATTGATGTTAAATCACATGGCGATGTGAACTAGATTATTGACTCTAGTGCAAGTGGGAGGCTGAAGGAAATATGCCTAGAGGCAATAATAATGTTATTATTTATTTCCTTATATCATGATAAATGTTTATTATTCATGCTAGAATTGTATTAACGGAAACATAATACATGTGTGAATACATAAACCTACAGTGTCACTAGTATGCCTCTACTTGACTAGCTCGTTAATCAAAGATGGTTATGTTTCCTAACCATGAACAAGGAGTTGTTATTTGATTAGCGGGATCACATCATTGGTTGAATGATCTGATTGACATGACCCATTCCATTAGCATAGCACCTGATCGTATAGTTTGTTGCTAGTGCTTTTCTTCATGACTTATACATGTTCCTATGACTATGAGATTATGCAACTCCCGTTTGCCGAGGAACACTTTGGGTGCTACCAAGCGTCACTAGCGTAGCTGGGTGATTATAAAGGTACATTACAGGTGTCTCGAAGGTACATGTTGGGTTGGCATATTTGAGATTAGGTTTGTCACTCCGATTGTCGGAGAGGTATCTCTGGGCCCTCTCGGTAATGCATCACATAAGCCTTGCAAGCATTGCAACTAAATGTGTTAGTTGTGAGATGATGTATTACGGAGCGAGAAAAGAGACTTGCGATGTGAGATTGAACTAGGTATTGGATACCGGCGATCGAATCTCGGGCAAATAACTATACCGATGACAAAGGGAACAACGTATGTTGTTATCTTGATCGACCGATAAAGATCTTCGTAGAATATGTAGGAGCCAATATGGGCATCCAGGTCCCGCTATTGGTTATTGACCAAGAGGTGTCTCGGTCATGTCTACATAGTTCTCGAACCGTAGGATCCTGCAACAACGTTTGATGGCGGTTATTATGAGTTTATATGATATTGATGTACGAAGGTTGTTGAGTCCCGGATGAGATCGGGGACATGGCGAGGAGTCTCGAAATGGTCGAGGCGTAAAGATCGATATATTGGACGACTATATTGGAGTTGGAAGGTTCAGTGATTGAATATTTTTGAGATGCGGGTAGTTACAGAAGTAATGGGCCTTGATGGGCTTTAGTGGGAAGGAAAAAAGGCTGCTGCGCCCCCTCCCTCTAGTCCGGGTGGACTAGGGAAAGGGGCAGCCACCTTTCCTACTCCTCCACTTCCTTCTCCTTCCTCCCCTACATGGAAGGATTCCTAGTTGGACTAGGAAGGGAATCCTACTCGGTGGGAGTAGGACTCCCCTGGCGCGTAAACATAGGGCGGCCTCCTCCTCCCTTGCTCCTTTATATCTGAGGGCAGGGGCACCCCATGACACACAAGTTGATCTCGGATCTTTCCTTAGCGTGTCGGTGCCCCTTCCACCAAACTACACCTCGAATATACCGTTGCGGAGCTTAAGCGAAACCTGCGGCGGTGGAACATCATCATCGTCCTGCGCCGTCGTCTTGTGAAACTCTCCCTCAACACTCGGCTGGATCGGAGTTGAGGGGCGTCATCGAGCTGAGCGTGTGCAGAACTTCGGAGGTGCCGTCGTTCGGTGCTTGGATCGGTTGGATCGGGAAGAAATCGACTACTTCCTCTCGTTGCGTCAGCGCTTCCGTTGCTGGTCTCAGTGCGTGAACAACACTCTCATCTCGTTGCTATGCATCACCATGATCTTGCGTGATCGTAGGAAAATTTTTGAAATTACTCGTTACCCAACAGTAGGGTGTGCGGAATCTTCCTTTAAATCGCCTCGTTCTTCCCGACCACGCCAGCCATATGCGGCGCCCGTCGAACCCGCGCAGCGCTCGGAGCACGCCCTCGCCTTCCATATCGCCGGACGGCTTCCGACAGCGGGCACCCTCGTCGCTCCTCACCGCCCGCTGTCAATACCGCCACCGGCCGGCGAAAGCAGGCAGCAAACATCGTCCTGCACTCTCGGCGACCCAGGAGAGCCGCGCAACTTCTCGTCACCTGTCCCGTCGCCCGGTTCCTCCGGTCGTCGTGGCCCTCTGGCGGCTAATGGCGCGCCGCCTTCCAACCGCCATGTCAAGGCATTTGTCCGCCCGGGTCGGCGCCCGCCTCCAGCAGCGGAGGCTCCCCTCGGACCGGGCCGGAGCCACCGGTGAGGCTGACCTTCGACTCTTGGGACCACCCCCTTCGGCTGGCTGGCTCCAAGTGCGCTCCCCATGCTCTGCACACCCACCATATGCCAGGTTGCCGTCACCAGCACCCTCATCGGCCCAGGCGCCCGGCCTCAGCGTACTCTCGATCGAGGCCTTCAACCTCCTCTGCATACCGGGGCGGCTGCAGCTGGCCGGCCTTTTTTGAGGCGTGGGAGAGGTCATCCAGCTCCTTGGGCAAATCCGGCTTCCAGTGACCTTGGCACCTCGACAACTTCCATGCCGGAACTGGTGGAAACCGACGCCGCCCTCATCGGCCTCCCCTACAATGCCATCCTTAGCTATCGGCATTGGCCAAATTCATGGCCACAACCCACCCGGTACAACCTCATGAAAGATGCCGGGAGCAGCGGCGTCCTCACCGTACACAGAGATACCGAAGGTCTTTCTGCAGCCTCGGGCTCGCCCTCAAGGCAGCGGCGCAGCCGCCGATGTGGAAGACCTCAAGCCCAAAGGGGCTGCTTCCGACCAGAAGAAGAAGTTGTTCATTCAAGACAAAGGCGGAGACCAAGCAGATACTGTCGGCGAGGACGGGTCCTGGCGCCACCTTCACCATAGAGCGCCAACCTCGAGCCCGAGCAGGAGGAAGCCCTGGTCAGGTTCCTGCGTGCGAACAAGAAGGTGTTAGCACTGGGAACCCGATCAGCTGGTGGGAATCCCAGGGCGTGTCGAGCACCACCTCATCGTGTGCTAACGTCGTCTGTGAAGCAGAAGGTGAGAAGACAGATCCCCGAAAAGCAGGCCTTCATCGTCCAAGAGACCCGCAAGCTAGAAGCCGAGGGGTTATTCGCGAGGTCGATACCAGATTGGCTGGCCAACCCGTGGTGGTGCCAAGAAGAGGGAGGAAAGGGCGCATGTGTGTCGACTTCACCTACCTCAACAAAGCATGCCCTTGAGGATCGTTCCGCTCCCTCGCATCGACCAAATACGTGGAACTCCAACGTCGAGTGTGACCTGTTATGCTTCTTGGGCGCCTTTCCGGGTATCACCGAGATCAAGATGGCGGTGGAAGGCGTGGAAAAAGATGGCCTTATTAACCCGTGTGGAGTGTAATGCTATACATGCATGCCATTAGGACTCACATAATCTTGAGGCAACCTTCCGTGGCTCATGCACATCACCTTGGGCCCTGGCTCGGGAAGAATGTGGAGGCCTACGTCGGCGACATCGTGGTGAAGTCTCATGAGGCCAAGACCTTGATACAAGACTGGAAGAAACCATCCAAGCCTCAACGGTGAGCCTGCGGCTCAACCCGGAGAGAAGTGTGTTTGGAGTTCCCTCGGGCAAGCTCACAGGGTTTCCTCGTGTCCCACCGAGGCATCGAGCCAACCGAGAAAAGGTCAAAGCAGTTGAAGACATAGGCCACCAAAGACCATTGAGAAATCAGAAGCTCACGCAGGCGGTGTGGCTGGGCGTTCATCTCCCGATTGGGGGCCAGGCTAGCCCTTTCTTCTAGGTGATGAAGAAAAAGGGGCCCTTGAATGGTGAAGAGGCCGATAAAGCGTTCAAGACCTCAAGAGGTACGACCAGCCCTCCGGTGATGGTGGCCCGTGCCCTCGAGAGCCCTTGGTACTCTACCTCGCCGCCACTCCCTACTCCGCTAAGCGCAGCCTGGTGGCGATTAGGGAGGCGTCGAGCCAAACCCACAGCGGCCACCGAGCTGAGCAAGACCAAATCGAAGAACTCGCGAGCCAACCTTTGCAGCGGAAGAAGATCGGCCGTCATGGCGAGCACGCCAAGAAGGCGGAGGCCCTCCATCCTGGCACCCATCCTGCAGGCGCCGCCACCTGGGAGGCACCACGGCTTCCGGAAGGCGCGCCGGCACCAACACCCCTAGCCTCGTCGAGCACCGGTGTACATCGTCGGCCGCAGTGTTACGGGATCACGGTCCGGTACCCCATGCGGTGAAGCTCCTCCTCGAGCTGTTGGTGGCCAGCATAGCTGCAGCACTACTTCTAGGGTCATCAATCAAGGTTGTCTCGCATACCCCCACAGAGAGGTGCCGGGGCCCCAACTCGGCGGAAGGGTTGCAGTGGAACATGAGCTGCAAGCATTCAGCTCGAGTTCAGCAAAACCCGAGTCATCAAGGGGCATGTTGGCAGATTTCATGGCGAATTGGTGAAGCACGGGCCTCGGGGCGGCGAGATCGATCCCTCTCCCGAGGCGAAAGCGCGGAAGGTTAGGTCATGTACTTGACGGGCGTTCTCGGGAGTCTTGGGGCTGGGGCGGTGCTCATATCTCCCGCTCAGGACAAGCTCTACTATGCCGTGCAGCTCTGTTTCGGCATGGCGAAGGTCTCCAACAATATAGCAGAATCTGAGGGGCTGATGGCGGAGTGCTGAAGGCTGCCGCTGCCACAGGGGTGAAGCGCCTTACCATCAAGGCGATTCGCGGCTCCTCGTCAATTTCTCCAACAAGGTGTCTGAGCCAAGAGATGAACACATGGAGGCCTACCTTGCGGAGGTCCTTGGGATGGAGAAAGCAGATTACAGGGGTTGGAGCTGCGGCACGTGCCCTTGGCACCAATCGGAGGCCAGCGACATCGCCAAGCGAGCCTCGGAGATTACCCCAGGAGCCGGGCATCTTTGAGGAACGACTCCTCAAGCCCTCAGCCCTGCCACCGTTATCAAGCACAGCACAGCCTCGGGAGGAGCTCCCTCAGCAACCTGCCTCGGGAGCCCCCGCCTGTGGCCCGGCCTTAGGAGCACGGCTGCTCCTCACGATGGAACCTCAATAGGGGTGCTGGATCACAGATCTCAAGAGTTATAGCATGGAACTTTGCGGAGAGGAGGAGGAGGCGGAGGCGTGTGGCGCGGCAAGCCACGGCATACAGCATCATGGATGGAAGCTCTCTAGGAAGCGACCGAGCAGCGTATCCTGCGCTGCATCACCAGGAGCAGGGGGCGGAACTGCTGGCAGATATACATGGTGGAGATTGTGGGCACCATTACGTCATCACGGGCCCTCGTTGTGGCGGTTCATAGCGGTTTCTATTATTGCTGCGCTCAATGGCGCTATTGAACTTCGTGAAGGCTTGCGAGGCTTGCCAATTCCATGCCAGCGGATCCACCATCCGTGAGGAGGCCTGCAAACCATCCCCCTCACTTGGCCATTCGCGATGCAGGGGCTGGACATCGAGGGCCCTTTTCCTCGGCGCGCGAGGCTATCGCTACCTCGTTACCATGGACAAATTCACCAAGTGGGCGAAGTGAGGGCGTCGCACCATCCCGCTGGTTACTGCGGTCAAGTTCATCAAAGGGCATCGTGAGCGGTTGGTCTTGCGAACCGCATCATCACCGACAACGGTTCGCAGTTCACGATAACCTTTTAAAGCGTCTGCGCTAACCTTGGGGCCATGATATGCTACGCCGGTGGCGCACCCTTTAACAGCAGACGGGCAGAGCCAGCAGAGAGTCACGAGAGGCCTCAAGACCAGGGCGTTCAGAAGAAGCGGAGCTGCGGCGGAGGCTGGTATGAGCTTCCGTCCGTGTTGTGGTCCATCGCGCTACCGCAACCAAGCCCAGGAGACCCCTTCTTCCTGGTCTAAGGGCCAGAGGTCCTCCCTCACGAGGTCAGCGTCGATCAGCGGGTCTTGGCGTTCGATGAAAGGCTGTAGGGCGCCATGCGAGGGCGACCCTCGTCTTTGGGGAGGGCGCCCAAGCGAGATCTTGCTGCTGCGGCAAAGTACCAGCCAGCACTCGGCGATACCAGCTGCCGCAACATCCGCTCTAGAACTCTCGAGGTGGGGGACCTCATGCTCAGCAGGTCCTCTCGAGGAGGGACTGCATAAGCTCTCTCCCATGTGGGAGGAGCCCGTTCAAGGTTGTTCATGTTTCGAGGCCCGGCTCCGTGCGCTTGGAACTCAAGAGGAGTACCTATACATAGCGCGTGGAACATCCGGCACCTCGGAGTTTACCCTAAAAGGCCAGTGCACAGTGAAGAAGCGAATGCCTATGAAGCTCATTCTTTTGGAAAGGCCCGGTGCCTATGAAGAGGCGAATGCAAGCTCATTCTTTTGGAAAGGCCCGATTACTGTGAAGAGAATGCTGTGAAGCTCATTCTTTTTGGAAAAGGCCGGTGCAGTGAAGGCGAATGCCTATGAAGTTCATTCTTTTTGGAAAAGGCCCAGTGCCCGTGAAGAGGGCGAATGCTTGTGAAGCTCATTCTTTTCGGAAAAGGCCCAGTGCCTGTGAAGAAGGTGAATGCCTGTGAAGCTCATCTTTTCGAGAAAGGCCCAGAGCCTGTGAAGAAGGAGAACGCCTGTGTAGCTGTCGCGCTCTGGAAAGGGCCCGGAGCCCGTGAAGCTTGCTTCCCAGAAGAAAGGCCGGAGCTGTGAAGAAGGCCAGCGCTTTGTGAAGCTTCGCCTTTGTGACACTCTCACGTAATAATGAGTTGGGGTTGTACGCCCGGAATCTCAAGGAGTGCGGCCTCGAGCCTGGGGCTCCCTCCACGCCAGTGGAAGCACTTAGCTCCGCCTTTGGTGAGAAGGCGTCGAAGACTAGACTAGGTGCAGACGGCGGCTTTTCATTGCTTTCTGCAGTTGACTAGTTATTCCCATTTGGAGTTTTATGAAACTATCGCCCATTTTGGTCCGTGGTTCTTGATCTTTTTAGGTCTCCTGCCTCGATTTCTCTTGCGTGGGGACTCGTGAGGCAGGAGCCTCGGGAACCCAGCGGCGTTCCTGCCCCTATCGCTCAAGTTTTCCGACCACTGGTCCTGGCTGGAGCACCCCTCGACCATGCCTCACAGGCAGCTTCCAGCTTGAACACGGGGCTGGATCAGTCGCCCGCGGCCACGGCTGAGGATCACTTGCGAATGGGCGTCTGACGAAGGGAACGTGTCGAGGATAACAAAGCGGTACAATAATTAGCGGCGTTAACCTAAGCGCGCCCCCATGGGGCCACAGATTATTGCCTTTTGCGGGGAGAAAAAGGAAAAGGAAAAGCAGGTGAAACACGCCCGTGCGGCCGTCTTGGAAGGCTCGAGCCGCCTCGAAGCTCGGCGGACTCCTCTCGCTTCAAGGCGGCGGCGGCAAGCGGACCGCTGCCACCCCCCAAGCGGCGGCGGCGTGGGGGCTGGCATGATCGCTGCTGGAAAATCACCACCGAAGAAGAGCTGGTGAGCGTGAGGAGTCACGGGCATTGCCGGCCGCCCATGTTGCCCTCTCATTCCACGCCGGGGCTGAGTCATGACGCTTGATCGTCGTCTTCGAGGAAGCACCCCATCTGGCGGCCGTCTTCCCGAACACCCTCACGTGGGGTGGCGTCGCCGTCGTGCTTGAAGTGCAGGGAACACGGTGGCGAACCCAGCGTGCAGTGAGCGTCGCCGGCCTTGGTCGGGGAAGAGGTTCCTGCGGCGAGACCTCGAGAAGAAGCCCTGAGCTCGGCTGCCATCCATCAGCCCTAGAGCCGAGAGGCCACCAGGCGCCATCTGGGAGCTCACCCGGGGAGGTGCGGGAGCTGAAGCAGACTGACTGGGCGGCTCCTCCGCCCTCACCATGAACTCGGCAGCGCTTGGCATGCATGGGCGCGGCCTGGGGGCCAGCGGCAGGCACGCCCTCCGACCATGGCGGCCGCTCATCGCCACGCTGAGCCTCCCCACGACCATGGGGACCGCCGTGGAGGCCACGGGATACTACGAGGCGACCTCGACCATGCTTAGGCGGAGGAGAGGAGACTCGACTGTGACCCTTCCCTTCTCTGTGGCGAGAACTTCCTTGGTGGAGCCATGGGGAAGAAGGGGAGACAAGAAAGGATAGATTGGAAGGGCGCGCGCCGTTCCGTACTTATACCCTGCGAAGGCCAACCGTCGGCCTCCACGATCACCGGTAATCATGACCAACTCTGCATGCGAGGGACTTGTCGAATCCGGGTGGTTACGAGGCATCGTGGGGAAGCGGTGTGCAGCGTCAATCAACACGCCACAGCGTCGCCCAAGGCCGCAGAGCTGTTAGGGCAGCGGCAACCGCCTGCCCTTCGCCTCTGCTCGGCCAAGTTTGGGCGCGCCGTGGGCCAGGGGCTCTGTCGATGTGCAGGAATGGGGTCCCAGAGACTTGCACTGCGACCTGCGGCGTGGCTCGAAGGAGGCCAATGGCCCATCTTCATCAGCATAAGCTCAAGACCCTACGCTAGGCCAAGCCTCATGAGGTGGGCGACAAGGCTTCCTCGAGAGCAGCCTCGTCGAGTGGCTCATGGCAGGCGGAGTTCAAGGCAGGGTACCTCGCGAGGTGCCCATGGCGTAACCCATGACGGCAAAGGCCGCCCAGGCGGGCGCCAGCCCCGCGGTGTCCTCCTTTCCTCTTTGGTGCAAAGGAGCAAGCGCGGCGAAACATCAAGCAAAGGCATCCGTTTGGTGCAACAAGACCAAAGACCAGCCCAGCGGCTGGAAGAATCATCATGGAGCCCAAGCAGGCGTCATCACGAGCCTTTAGCGGCGATGACCAACTTTAGTCAGGATAATTGTACCGCTGTTCCCCTTCAAAATGGCCAATTGTTGGCGCCCTTCCCTCTCAATATTTGGGAAGAGGCCGGGGCCTTCGTCTATAAATAGGAGTAGCCACCCCCAAAGGCGAGGATCAGGAATCCTCATCAAGAAACGGTAGCTAGGCGATGGAACACCATCTAGCAGTTCATCGCTTTTCCCGCCAGAACAGACCCTCATGAGGCTGTTCTTCCTGCCAATGTTCCTCATTAGCCCAAGAGGCAATCCACCACACCACACCTTTGGGTAGGGTATTACACCACAATGGTGGCTTTGAACGATATAAATCTTGTGGCTCTTGTGCTGTCCCGTTTAGTAGTTTAGGTCCCAGCGATTGGCCGAGTGCGAGGCGGTGGAGGTTGGATCTCCGCGTGCACCCGGTGTCCGAACCTCAAGGTCTGCGGAACCGAAATCCGACAGTTACATGACTACTTACTTGAGTATACTGGCGATTGCAGCAGTCCTGCGTCCTCGATCAGGTCAGACACTTCTCTCGTGATCCGAAGAACCGTTTATACATCTCCACGGGCATTGTGCCCATAAAATTTTGGAGGCTCGTGGTCCCTCGGTTAAATT